>CM052211.1:2038940-2291239 GCA_028454225.1 Lasioglossum leucozonium | reverse complement strand
CACTTGACCACTTGACCACTTGACCACTTGACCACTTGACCACTTGACCACTGACCAGTTGACCATTGGTCATCATAAATTGAACATTATGTAGTGTACATTGAACACTTTCTAGCAATGATAACGTCTTAAAAATCGGCTATGTGTGTCAAATTTACAAAGAAGTCTACAAATAATGGAATTAAAAATTTTTTTTCGTGACTCTGAAATGTTCATTGTATTTAGATTTAAAAGCTCATTTGGAGAGCTTGTGGGATTTCATCTGAGGATGTGCGTATGATTCGCGTCCGTTGTTCTGACTATGCTAATTAGGTTTATAAAAGAGTGTAACAATGCATTGTTTCTCTCTCTCCCTTAAATATCCACATATACCGTGGGATTTTAATTATTGGTTCGCGTTGAGAAGTGGTAGCGACACTGTTCTCAAATAAACGTAATATCGATTAGACTGGCAAAACGTTTGAAGTTTTACTCTAGCTGTCTCTCAAAGTTAAAGTTCACGCCGCGTTAGTTTAAGAAATGCCACGCTGTCTCTCTAAGTTAACACCACGCTGATTCTCTCAACGCGCTGTGTCTCTCGAAGGTGACACCACATTGGTTCTCTGAAAAATACGCTCCGTCTCGCCCGATCTTGACGTCTTCATTTTCTCGCTATTATTACTCCCAGCAAAAAATGTTTCAGACGAAATTTCGCGAGTGGTCCCGTAAAGGTCATTTGAAGGTCAGCTTCATCTTTTTTAAAAATGGAATGATGTATTTTATAATTTACGTTGAGCTGCACACAGCGAAGCATTAAACATACATCATTCTACTTTAAGAAATGAAGCTGACTTTCGTATGACCTTTACACGTACACTCATGAAACAATTAGTAACCCCAAAATATGCTCGACTCGATGACATTCCAATTTCCTTTCAAACATTTTTTACTACGCTATTAAAATCGAGCGAGATACCCTGTACACCATTTATTCGTTCCAAAAACTGCACACCCTAGGGCCGGGCATGTCCCTTCAAAAACGCTGCCCTTTAATCGCTACTATATCGCAACGTCGCATAGTGCGTAAACCAACATTGCTAAACTAAAACAATAATTTGTTTTATATATAAAATTAACGATAACGATTTATACAAAAAAATAATGTGTGTGCAGTGTTTTGAAAATATCTTGACGACACCTTATAGAATTAGCAGTTGATGCAACATAAAACAATAAATGAAAAAAGAAGAAATAAAATAAATTATTCTAATCTCACAGATTTATGTAGGCTGCTGGCTAGATATCGAAAGTCTTATGAAAAAAATAATGTCTCGTAATTTTGAAATTTACACTTTCACAAATATTAAAAGTTATGAATAATAAAATTTGTCACCGCAGAATTTTAGAAAAATCGACGAAGACGATGGATCGTGTATTTAACTCTTATTAATCAGGGGTTGTTTTACTCGCGCGGCAACATCATTTTGCTAGTTATATCGCGGTATTACGAAAATCGTGCCGCGTTGAAAAACTCCAAACTCAATTATCCGTGCTCCCTAATTAACACGTTATTCTGCTTCTCGTGGAGCTGTTAGCTTAGGGAGAATAAACGTCGCCAGAATTAGCAGAACAAATTTTTCTCATCCCCTCCCCCCGATCTACCCGGAGTTCTCGAGGCTCCCAGCAGCCATCAGCTTCAATACAAGCTACTGCGGCCTGGATCGGAAGATGAGGTGTCTGGAAATTTCATAGAGGCAAACTTTTATAGGAGCATCACTGAAAATTGCATTTTTAAGCGGAAGCTCATTTTCTAGTAATTAGCTCCGCCGGTGCTCGTCTTTGACTTAAGAATCCACCGTTTTCACGCGTGACCTTTAACTGTATTAGAATTTTCTTTCTACTCGGTGATTTGTTTTTTTTTTACTTAACGCAGCTATTAAGAAAGAGGGATCACCGATCTAATCCAGAAAATACATATATACGATCCATTGACGCGAAAGTCATCGCGTTGCTGAATTTCCAGAAAATCGGCAAAAGTAATGGTTATCGCCTACACAGCTCTGCCAAGATGGATGAACATTTTTTTTTTAAAGCCTCGCTGTAAAAGTAATTTTGATCCTGAAATTGATGGCCCAATTTTTTACTTCAATATATTCCGTGCAGCGTCAAGGGAAAAAGTTTTAAGGGAATCGTGTGTCATGAACGGAACATTTTTGCACCATTTCTTGACTTTTACATAGCGTTTTTTTCGCCTGGTTTTCGTTATAGCCATCGTATCTCTCCATTGATGGTAGAATTTTCGGAATATATGCGCGCAATTTCGAAATCTGTAATGATTTTTAATTTAATAATGTGGACACAGTCATGATGAAAAGAGCATTCGTGAATATCTCATAAATATAAATGAATATTATTTGTATTTACGTTACGAAACGAATAAATTATATGATAATTAAACTGTATAAATAAATAAGAAAACTCTTTTACTTTCAATTATATTTATACAGGGTGTTCATGCTAACACTGACCAGCGTTTAAAAATGATAGAGGAAAAAGTTATGCTGTCATCATCATCATTGTTGTTAATATTTTGTTATATAGAAATTGCAAAGATAAATCTATTCGTATCAGGTTTAATTGCATGTGTAAAGTGACGTGCGAAAGCTCAAACGAATCAAGTACGCAAATTGTTTGACATTTTGATTTCTCTCATTTCATAAGAATATTTACATAAAAGTGCAACAGAATCTCGAAAAACGTTGTTATCATGAATACGTGATAGCACTTTGCGCGTTAACTGTGTATCAAGCGATGTACTTAAACTTTGTATTCTCGGAACATAGCGTGCAACGCTAACGATGTTACGATAATTTGTCCACAAATTGATATGTAGGGAATAGTGAAATTGCTGAAAATGAATTATACCGTACAATTATCGCTGGTCGTTACAAGTTGGAACACCGTATAATAGGCAAATACACTGACCAATCTACTTTGAGAGAGTGTGTTTACTACAAAAGTTCCCGACTCGATTTTCTCGCAAAGAGAGAGTTGCACGAAAACGATCGATATTACAATTTCGATCCGTCTTTACGCGAATGATTAATACCGATTATGTCAGGAGATTCATTTTTTAAAGTATACATATAGAAACATTACAAAGACAAAGAAAACGTTACATTAGGATTTAATAATAATCTAAATATTTAAATCATAATATTAATATCTAATCATTTTGTTCCTCAATTTTTTTCCTATATATTTCGTGTGAATTACCTTAAATTTCAACAATCACCGACTTTTTAACAATAATTTTTATCGTAGATAATTTTCAAGTAACTGTTACTTTTGATCTCTGTACATAATCGTTCGAAGAACTCCGAGTAAAATCACAAGAAAACGTCGGCGTATTGTTTCTCCGTCAAGTCAGCCATGGGACGAATTTTCTTCGCGAAGGGGTGAGTTTAGCCGGTGTAGGGGTGGATTTGCAAAACACGCGGATGCGATGGGATCCAAGAGAACTTGATTAGTCTGTTATCTTAGTCGCTGTCTCGGATTCGTGCAGAAATGATGAAATTATTCGAAAGCATCTATCCTAATACGATACTTCGATCTTGATGCTTCGCAGGAAGTTGTCGCAGAATAGTGCGCACAGGCGGACGTGTTACACGTTTGCGGAATGCGGTTGATTGTTAGACGAGAACCCAATTTGCCAAACTCAAGTTCGTCGTTAGGAATGGGGGAGCGTACCGCAAGGACGTTGTGGCGTTCTATTGAAGTTGTAGCAGCTGATGTTATTATGCCGTGTTCGGCTAGCTACCGGGGCCGGATATTGTGGATTTAGAGCATACCACATTTCAACTCCATCGGAGAATGCCAAAATTAAACCCCCGAATCATTGGTACGTTATTAAATCCCGCGCACCGCCGCCGCCGCCGCCAGCTCCTCGCGGCTTTATTTCCATTCGATTATTCCAACAAGTGGCTTATTAAGTAATTCGACTGTGCCTTCAGCATATTTGCGCTGTCGCGAATTGTCGTCAGAGTATTTCTGAATACAAATGCGCCGGTTCCTACGGCCACGGATGCGTCTTGATATATGCTGCGATACACAAACGCTGAAGGAAAACGGTACATTAGTGATCGGCATACATGCTAACTTCACAGTTCGCAGAACTATTAGACCTCTTATATACCTTGACACAATTGGCACTCGAGTGGCGACTCAGAGTCGCCGGTAAAAATTAGGATTAGATATTTAATTCAAATGATATTTTAGAGATATTTAATTGGAAATTTAATTTCCAGAAATTTTTTTATTTGAATTATTATTATTATTATGTAAATATTTATATACTAAATTATAATATTTTAAAAATAAAATTTATAAAAATTTTAGTAAATCTTAACGTGGATTATCAATTTAATAAACAAGTTCCTCTAATAAGTATATAAAGCCGCCATAATATTTAATTTTAATGATTAACATTTCATATTTAATTTTCAATTGTTCATTTTTATAATAGGGTATCTAATCCTAGTTAGAACATTATTAAATATTATATTATTAAATAGATTTTACGAGGTATTGTATCAACTTCATATCCACGAAATGAAGAAAAATAATATAGACTGGAATTATTCTAGGTTGGAAGAAATGTTTAATTTTCAATCGAAAATAGCTCCGAGTGCAAAGGGTTAATACGCGTATGAACCCCTTCTGAATGTGTATTACATTGGTAGAGCTTCCATCGGATGGCCTTATCGAGGGACAATAGGGTTCAGGTCATTTTCATGTAATGGAACAACAAGCATTTAGGACGCGGATCACGAAGGCGAATACAGTGACTCCCACTAATATTCGGACACTCTTAAAAAGACGATAACTTTTTTTAATATTGGACCGAACGACTTCGATTTTTGTGAAAAGAATTTTTGAGAAAACTGCAGAGAAAATATTCTGAAAATTTCATAAAAATCGGTCAATTTACATGTCTCTGATAAGCATGCTCGCCAACATATAACAACTTAATATGTAAATATTAAACTTAATGAGAACCGACTTAATCATGAATAAATCTAACCTAGATCTAGCTATGGCTGCTTAAAAAAATCCCGATACGTTGACCTTCACGTGACCTGCAACGATCGACAGCCACGTTCAGATTAGAAAAGAAGGAATTTTCTCGCAATTTTATTCTACATTTGAGCAGGGCTATTAAATACTCTTGGAACACTTGCAAAAAGCTGAAAAATAAATTACGTTTATTTGGGATGCTGTCAACGATACTAAAAATGTGAAAACAATGAAAGTCACAAAGTTTCAGATCAACTGTTCTATAAATGGCGGAACAACATAATCCTTTACGTGAAAATTCTGTGAAATTAACATTAACATGCATCGCGCATGCATATCAAAATTGCTTTAATTTTCTGTGCGTTTAATTAATCATTTGTCTTCTATTTACCGTGTTACATACGTTGACAGCACGATACTTCGTAATTATCGGTATGAAATGTGATCGCTTTTAGTTCTATCTACCGTTTCATGGAATTAATTTCTCGTACCAGAAAAAATACAGCTTCACTTTACTGGCGTGGACAGTAATTCGCTGTATTTTACTCGTTTGATCAAGAACAGGTCTCCCTTTCTACTCTCCAGGTCGAGAACAGACCCCATTCATTTCGTTCGGTCAAGGACAGGTCCCATTAGATTCACTTGATCAAAAACTACTTCCGTTCTACAGGGTTGTCGAGGTAAATTCGGAAAGGTCATTGTATAAAGAAAAACAGTGAAAATTCTATAAAAATGTCGATATATTCTTTCGCCAGTTTGTACAAACGAATGGTAATATTAAACTTTCGAAAATCATTTTTGATTTCATTAAGTTATGCTCAATTAAAATTTAATTTCAACGAGGTAGTTGTGACCTAGCAAAATTAATGAAAACTAATTGTCAGTTGGACACTAAGTCGTAATGTATATGCTTTAATTATTTATTTCCTCATATGGTTTAAAGCAATAAATAAATAATAAATGGAATTACTCTGCTTGTACTTTTTCGTCATCCGGAGTTGATGCAGTTATGACGAAACTGTGTAGGTACAATTTAAAAAAGTGAAAAGTTTAAAAAACTGTGAGAATTTATTAATTATTTTCAGTATATGAAAATTACAGTAACCAACAAAATAATTTTTTTCTGTCGCAGAGAACATTTATAATTATATATGCTTGTAGACTTTCGTGTGCAAAACACGAATGCAAGACATTTGTCACCATCAGTTTTTGGAAAATATATTTAAAAAAAAAATACAATTTCTAGAATTTTGTGACAATTATACACTGGTACACTGGAAGTGGAGGAACCGGTACACTAGTAGTAGGGGAACGTCTATATATTAATTGTGGGACTGTCTGAAAAAATTAATCTAACTACCCTTTGTTAAATTTGACCCGCCGGCAGACTGCTTTATTGCGCTTGCTTTGCCGCGACTTTATAATACTTTTCACCGGCACGTTGAATGCCAGTCACTGCGAATGGTGCTGCGCGGATAATCGATTAACGATGATGTTACAATTAATTAAAACGCTCGCATACGACCAATACTTTCGAACTTTTGAATTGTTTTTGATGTTGCAATATAAATCAATAACTGTCATCGTCGTAGAATAATAGAGCACATTGTCGCTTTAATAATCTCGTTTGATATTTTGTCATAGAATGTACACGGAGCTGTGCGTCGGATAGTATTTTACAATCGACAAAGGAGTTTTGTTTTACGGAAAAATCAGTCGAAAGTTTACAATAGAATTTTGTCCAGCAACGCGCCATTTTCGGTATAATGAATTCAGATAATTTCGTTCAATACGCACATATATTACGTAAATTCTTTTAGTATTCATGAAAATATGCAAAACATTGTTTGGGGTGTAATTAGCTGTCATATTAACCCCTCCACGTATTAGTTTTTTCACAGCTATAATAATTACAAATTCTTTGTCCCTGATAATTTTCTGGTGTAAATATTTATCGCATGTCTATATTTATTTTAATTCTTGAATATTGATAACAGAAGAATTGACAATTTCATGCTTATTTAAAAGAAATTAATATTGTTCGTGTGATTACAAGAGATTAATAATTATACAGGGTGGACAGGAAATTCAACCGGGGTGATTCTACATACAAAAAAGGATCACATAAAAAAAATGTAATCATAAATAAATAAAAATTTAATAATAAATTTCAACCAACAAATATGAAAACATTCTTCAGAATCTGTCTGCTTTTATTAATCGAATTAATATCCACAAAAAGTTGAATATACTCATCTCTCTGTTTCAAATCTACAAAATTCAGCAGATACGTGTGGACTATATTTGAAAATGCAACGAAGAGTATGTCGTAATATTTATAAATGATAAGGCAACCAGAAAGAACACACATAACTGCTATTCGAGGTGCAGATAATTTTATTTTCGCCGTGACAAGCAAGAAAAATAAACCGAGTTCCTTGAAAAAGAAGTATAATAAAACAAAGGTTCCATTGTACTCGTTCGGCTTTCTTTTGAATGAAGACTCGACTTCTCTCGGTCGTACTACACATATAAACACATTTCGCATATTTTTTATAGCGAAGATTCCATTTCAGTATTGCGGACGAGACATACGAGCATAGGATGACACGCATCGTGTGTGTACTTCGCAAAGTAACTTTAAAGTGCAAGAGTTCTCGTCTTTATCTCCAACCATGGCACAAAAATTAAACACGCCAGTCAGCTTCACCCACGTGCTACAAATATCCTTTTTAATGTGCAAGAAGGATTCTTACTTCTCTGCGTTCCACCAACAATTTACCGCGTAAATAAAAATGGTTAATCATGAAAGCAACGACGACATAAACATTCTCTTGTTCTATTCGGGAACGGTCAAATCAGTAGACTTTTATAGATCACACTGTGTAATTGTTTTTAGAACAGAAAAATCCACGAAACAAATTTTTTTATCCAAGCTTTTTTTAAATTTAAATGGCTTTAACTACAAATCAGATATACGAGTCTCCAGGTTGTTCCACAAGAAACTGCTGGAGTATTGTTTAAACAAAAATGGTAATAAAAAGTCACAGTCCGTGAAATTAATTAAAACGTAATATAAAAGACGTTAAAGATTGGCATCACCTGGCAATATTCGAAACTGTCGCACGCATTTATAATTATTTCATCAACGTGTACGAGCAATTTGATGATATTACAAGTTTCTTCCTGATTCTCCGTCGTTTCATTGAGCACTGCGAATTTTTCGATATTAATTTCTGGCAGATGTTTATTCCTGCTGGGTAAATTTTTTCCCGAAGTTAGTAATCGGCGGAGTTAGTAAACACAGCTTACTATGACCTCAATTAGTAAACATAGTCAACAACAACTTCAATTAGTAAACGCAGTTTAGGTAAACAGATTAGACAAATATCGTCAACCTGTTCCCGCGCAGCTTCGGACGAAAATTCAGCTCGTTATTAATTTGTATTTGTGCCATAACATTTCGATGAAGCATTTTACAAGTTACATTTACAGGAAATATAGTTGTATTGTTACGTGTGAAATATGTTAACACAGTTTGATAGTATACATAGGCGACAGTATGAAAATATTGGAAAAATTATAGAATGTAAGAACATTGGTGTAATGCCAGGCTGCTATTTCCTATCAGAAAATTCTTTTAAAACGAAAAGTGACCACTTAATCATTCTCACCCCTTAGCACGTCCGCTGGTGACATAATTCTGTGGTCCTTTGCGGTTCGCCACACTCACCATTGACGTCCCATATCTAATTACTGGCCGTAAGTATTTGGTCACTTGACAGAATCTAAAGGTATCTACTATTAAAGATTACATTTTTATTAAATAATTCGAATATAATTAAAAGGTTTAACTTATGAAAAGCATGAGGACAAATTAATAAGAACAAAGAATCCAATAAAAGTAGTGAACTGAACAAATGACACGAGAACTTCTCTTTATATTGTTTTAAATTACACCTCCACATTTTATACATTTACAACAAAAATCTATGGGTGAACTTTCAAACAGTAGAAAGATTTAAAAAAATTTAACAATATTGATATATTAATTACAACTTGGTAAAACTGCTAAAAAAGGGAAATAAATTTCTATTAGTTTCGGGTGTCTTGCAATTGTTGTGAACAATTTTTATTTTGCATAAAATTTGAAAATATTATAAAAACAGGAAACATTGTTAAAGTTTAAAATTTATCGTTTTGGTGAACTAATCAGGAACAGATTCATGTACAAGAAATTTCGTAGAAACGTGGTTTGAAAATTAAAGATCCACATATCGTTGAATACAACTATTTATAATTAGCCTCCGAGGTAATTAATTCTCGGAGATATCACTCCATTAGACGTTGAAAAGTCCAGTTTCCTAAGTACGACCGCTTGAATAGAATCGACCAGTAAATAGCAGTCAGTCAACCGTTGAGGAGGAGAATATACGCACAATGAAATAGACGAAGAGATAGAACGTAAACTATTGCTGTTGGGCTTATCAAAGTGATTCACGCGAATGCCCGATGGTATTATGCAAATGATTCGTAAAATTATTGTACCCTTCGGGCATCGGCAGACAGTACCGTCACTGAACTTTCTCCTAAAATTGATAGAACGCTTTTGTGTCGAGAAATTGATAGTATCAACGTGAAAGGGCGCAGATAACGCATCTCTACGATCTCGTCAAGCTGTATCCATGGCGGCAATTGCACATGTGTATACCATAATGGTAACAACCTGTCACCAAACTCGTGATATAAATCGAAAAAGTGTTTTTTAACCAAAATTGTATTTCGAATACATTTTCGGGGTACAGTAGAACCGCGATTATCCGATTTATGAATGAGAGATCTCGGAAAGAGAGCCTTCGATAGTTAAAAAGAAATTAAATACATATACGTAGATATATTTTGTATCACATTTTTAATTACAGTTGTAGTGTTTTTGTATTTAATAAGTAATTTTAAAACTGTTCGATTGTACGAATAATTAGTTTGGATAATTGAGGTTCTACTGTAATTAGTATTGAAAAATAATTAGAGGTGCAGTGGATCCAAAAAATTTCCGATTTTAGAAAAATTAAAAGTAAAAAGCAATAGTACAAATATAAAGAATTTATTCAAAAATTTGCAGCTTCTTCTTCGTCCAAATACTTTTTGAAACCACTGTATGTATGATTTAAAACGTAATTTACCTGTGCTGTCTGACTATTTTTCAACATTTCTACTTAGAGTACTTCAATGATACATACAGATCATGTTTATTGTTATACTTACTGTAGTTTTATTGTTCAAATACTTTTTGGATTCACTGTATGTACATTTTGTAACGTAATTATACTGTCTGACTATTTTGCAGTATTTCTACTTACAGTATACATTTTATGTTGTTCATATTTTCTCCTCTGATTTTAATATGTCACCGTTATCAGCGTATATTGTGCCACCGTTGAAAATAGATAACATCGCTCCGTTATCGATTTGCATAACAATAGAAAATAATTAATATTCCTGAACATTCATTATCTACCATTTATATCTCCGTGCAATACGGTAATTGAATTGTTTTCTGCCGTTAAAATTATAAAATATATAAAAATTTTTATAATATTTCCTTTAATGAACACTTATATGTGTAGAGAAAAACCAAATGCCAAAAAATGTACTGAACTAATCTTCCAGTTTTATTTTAAGAAGGAAGAATGTTGCGGCAATCAGAAAGGTTTCAAATTCAGAAGTACCTTCTCGATCAGATATTACATAAAAAAGCAAATAATTGTCGAATAACGTCGGATTTTTGTTTGCAGATGACTCGTACAGCGCGACCTCGCAGCTAAATCAGTTTCCCGTAGAGAAAAAGAATTACACGATCATCGAAAAGAGCAATGGACCTAGGAAATCGGTATAACGGTTTCCCAGGCACGTCCAAGGTTATTAACTTGGTCTTTCTCGTTACGAAGAGCGCGCGCGATCGGAATCGCTTAGATGTTTCGATTCACTCCTCCCACGGAGTTCTGAGAAAATCTTAGACTAGCTTTATTAACGTCTCGGAAAGTTCATATATATATCCTATTTGCAGCGAATGACAATTTCCTTGATAAAATCTCGCCACTGACGTGCAACAAGACGATCATTTTTCAATGGAAAATCATGATATTCTTAGAAGCGAATTCACAAAGTGAACTATTATCCACCACTTAATTCCATTTGAGTGAGAAGTATAATTAATTTAGTATCAATATGTTAACTACGCTAGAATGACACTGTAGACAAATATTTTGTTCAATTTATTGATTAATTGTTAGTATTATTGAATAGTATATGACTTTGTAAAAAAAAGATACTGTTTTTAAAAATACTACTTTCAAAATATGTTTTATCATCAATTACATTTAGGATTTCAATAAAACTATGGAAGACTTTTTCAAAATGAACACATGCATATAAACATTTTGAAAAGAAGGCGTTTTCCCAAGTGAATGTAACCTTTTAGTGTACAAAATAGAAGAGAAATATTGTTTTATAATTTGAACATTTCCGGATAGAAACAAGAATTACTATGACTCGTACAATTAGTATGATAAAACTATTAATTTTCTACTGGCGAAAGATTTGGTGGAGTGTGTTTCTCTTAAGTGAAATGCTATGAAAATAATGAATGAGTCTCGTGACGATGAACGATGATTCCTGAACGCTGCGGATTATTATTTGTAAGACAACGGAACTCTCGGCTAAGAAGGCCAGTTTCATTAATAAGCTTTTCATTGCCATTTACTTACCGAGCACGTGCATTAAAAACATGGGAAACGCACGGAAAGCGATAAAATCAGTCGTATATTACATTTCTTATGCGAAACGGGAGTACTTTATGCATGCAGCGAGCTGTCTGTGTTGCGGAAAAAAATACGAATGCAATCCTTTTGCTATTTCTACTTCAATTAGGAGGAAATTTTAATAATTATGCGTCGCGCTGCCGCTAAGGAGAAAAAAACCGTCGGTACGAATGTCATATTTCCCATGTCATATTCATTGCGAATATTTTAAATTTCTGTTTTTAAGTTGTTCCGCACCGACAGTGAACATGTTTCTCCTGGTAGAAAATGGCTGGAATAATTGTAGGTCTTATTAATGTCAGCTGTAATATCCCGATACATACGTCGCGTGCTAACGATTTCATTAATAAATTCATAATTGATAAAGATATTATTATTTGAATTTCATTTGTCGTACCCATTAATATCCCTCTTATAATAAATTAGTCGTAACTGTTTTGGAAATCAACAAAGAATTTGAAGACACTGTTATATTATTTTCAACCTGTTAAACATATTAAAAATAAAATAAATTTCTATTTCTCTCCAGATTGTTTGCAATTCAAGTAGAAAATTTGTATTTTGCGTAAAGATCCGCTGTCTAATTATGATATCATAATTTGTTGGTAAAACTGTAGAATTAAACAAATTTTTAATACAATCGTAAACGCAAGGACCTAGTTTATAATTCAATATACTACGAAAGAAAGATTCAGTTCACGTTGAAGCAAAACACCGATGAGAAACCATTGTTTTCTTCACCCAGTTCAAAATTAGAACCGTAAGATTGAAATATGAGTTTTTCCTCAATGAGTTCTTTCCACTCGGTCTGAGAAAATCGCTGAGAATCCGAATCTTATGTAACGCCGCTCCTGTTTGCACGACTGTTAATAACGTGTTCGATAAAGTTGCAAGACTGTCGTCGAACTCGTTCCTTCGTGAGCCACAGGGATTCAGTTCTCCGGGGGTATAAATTGCTATTGGAATTATCTAGGATTGGATACGTGCTACCAAAATTTTATCTACAGAGCCATTTGCAGAGATTTGTCTTGTTTACGAATATCAGTTTATCCTCTGGGCAAACCTTTTTTCTGTTTCCGTCATTTCGTCAGTTGCATCTTTTCTCCCGAGTTTTAGGATACTCGTTCCTAGCAAAACACATATACTCTAGTGCTTCATTTCAATTATTAAATTATTTAAATTTAAGGATCGCTAAATTCTGAATTTTAGTTTTGCAACTTCGTGTAAGCATAGTGGATCCAAGAAGTATCTGAACACTAACTTTAAATAGTAGTAAAAAAATAAATCGAGAAAAAAGAATAACATTTTTTTGTTTGATGCCCCGTTTTCGTGAAAATCGAGTTTATAGATCCGTCGGGTTCGCATCAGTGTCGCCAGATCAGGGGAATTGACTCGAATCGAGGGGAATACAGATACCCTCTCTCTGCCAGTACCGGACTAGTCACGTGACCGAGCCGTGGCGGAAGGGTGGGGGAATAGCATCGTACAAGGGGAAGTGTAGAGTGGGGGAAAAGTCTTAAATGCAGGAAGTAGAATTGGTTGTTCATGATCAGACGCGTCAGACGATTCCTATCTAACAGTCCGAGTATTTCGAAAACGAAGCTCCGGATAAAAAAATGTTATACCACATTTTTTTGTTATTTTTTTGTGTAGAATCATCTCCTGCCCGGTTGTACTACGATTTCCACCCCACTCTGTATACAGTGAAGCCGAGAAGTATTTAAACACCAAATATTCGATTCTCAAAAAATTGCCTATATTTAAACTGTAATCATTCCGTAAAAAATGCTCGCACGGCAATAAATTTGGACTTATTTTAAAGGTAGAAGTTTATTCGAAGGTTTTTGTTCACGATCTACCGGGTGAAATACTGAAGACGCGTATTTTTTCTCGAAAAATTCATTCAAACGTTTGTAGACACTTTACAAAGTTATAATTTACGTATCCTTTAATTTTCTATGTTATGTTATAATAAAATCTAGAAAAAATTCATTGTTTTCGAAAATGTACAGGTTTTCTGAATAACACCATATCAGTGTTTGCTTGAATCGATTGTTCGGAAATGTTATACGTTCCATGTAAATAATAACAGCACACGAGATATTGTATTTATGCTGTAAACTTCAATACAGCTCGTCGAATTTGATACTCTTCAAACAAACAATTTTTATTAACAATAACATCTGTGTAACTATTGCCAAAACAGGACTATAGAAATTAAATACATATCAATAAAGAAGCTGAATAAAATTGCAAAACTGTGCGTCCCCTCTCACGATTCGATTGATTTTTCCTGTTTTTGTTTTTTTTTTTAATGCTCCCTTCCAAAGCTCAACAACCTCTTCCAGCGAATTTCCTGACCACTTTTCTGACTCAGGTGGAAATATGCAGAGACCAATGAAAATTTGAGCGCTTTTCTGCTTGCGCAAATCCCACGCTACTTCAGTTGCATGACGTGAACACCGGAGAAAATTGGTGCGTTTATTTGGAGAAAACATTAGGATCTTATAACAGTGTTTAAATTTTTAACGAGAATTTATGAGAAAAATGAAATAAATTAAGGAATAACATGTTGTGCTGTTTAGTGGTCTTCAATGAATAAAAAATTGAATTCAAGTCTAAGAATTTAAATGAAATTCACGTTTACACAATGAATTTTTGTTGAATATTGCATATTCAAGCTCATTTTTAATTGAACAATTCATTCTGGTCTCTGTATTGTTTTATATATTCCATAATTTATTTGAATTTAATATTTGTACGATTTATGCATACTCCTACGTAAACAAATAATGTCAAAGATATAATTCATAAACAGCAAAATGGACAATTCAATTTAATATGTAACTAGATCTATTTAGTATAAGAAATATACTAAATAGATTTTTATTTTCATAAAATGATCTACAGAAATGTAAATTTCTATAAATTGCAGTCTATTGACGATACAAAAATGGCCGCATAATGCATGAAAGTTAGGACGTGCTCACTATTTTCGTGAAATCCGCCAATATTATTGCACGAATGGTTTACCTGCATGTACCACCGTTTTCGAGCCTCAAAAACGATATGATCTCGATCTCCTCCATGGAGACGTAAACTGAGCCGTATTCAAAGCCCTAACAAGTCGAACTCTTGACCCGCTTTCAATGGATACTTCAAAACCAGCGTTACAGATATAGCAATCGGGTGCAGGTTACGTTGAACAGTCCCGCAAAGGCTGAATTTAACAGTATATGTAGAAAACCTCGTACTTCAACGTTAGGTATAATTAAAGGAGCGTGAAGGATCTGATTAGAAAATTTACTCCCCGAGATAGTCTTGTTTGAGAAATTTATGTGCCGGCATTTTCGCATTTGATCCAGCCACTTCTGCATAATATTTTATACTGGAAATTGTGACTTAAAAAATCGTTGACCTCCTCGGTGCCAATCGAAAAATTAAATTTCTGTTGTAATCTGATATAATAATATAATAATATATTAGAATATTCCTGTAGATTTGATCTACATGCTAAACGGTCATGCTGAGTCGGGTGGCTGAAGAAAAATGAATTTTGGGAATAATTTTTCAAAAATGGCGAGGCTTTATTAAAAAGATATTACTGCACTTAAAATAGTTTATTTTAGAGAGCAGCTCATAATTTTTTTGTTCAAAAATACTTAGCAATTTCGAAGTTGTATTTTGTTTATGCAATTTTCAATTTTTTTAGGCACATTTTAAGAAAGTAGAATCGTGTAAAATTTTATTTTCAGTAGTAGTAATTTCCTCGTAGTTCTTAAATAAATGAAAATCATACTGAATTATATGCGAAGGATCAAAAAAATTCAGTTCTGTAATAAAAAATTCAATTTTGTAATTCGTTGACAGTTAATTACAACGGTACTAAATCAGTAAATTATATTTGAAAAACGAATATTAGTTTAACAGTTACTGTTAAAAATCGGACATGTCATACGGGATAACGCGATATTTAAAATATGGGGGCGAAACTTTTGGAAATATGACTTGAAAAGTTTTGCGTTGTCCATCGCGTGAGAGTATGGCATTCTTTACGGAAACGATCGCATTGGTCAGTGGACAATCGCCGTAGAAGTACGTCAGGGGGAACAGCGATGCTCTGCGGTATTTCTATTGCAATTGAAAAATAGCTACAATTCATGAAACATTCTCCTGGATTCTCTGACCCAGTTCTTCGTGCCAATGCAAAGCTCGCAGAAAATGGGTTTCCTAGGGTTTTAGAACTACTGGAAGAATATTCGGCGGCGGCCATTTATCCATGGGAACTGCGAAGCCAAATCGTCACGGCGAATTTGCTCGGTGTATTACAAATTATGAACTTACCGGAGTTATTACGAATTTCAATCTTTGTTCATCGATAAACCGTGCACGCGTAACTGCGCGTTCTCATAGCTTAATATTTGGGAAGCTGGCCAACAGTGCTTTGACAAAATTCTATTTTAATATGTAACGAGAAATTTCAGTATGACTTTATTTTAATATGAGCACACAGTATGAGAGCACTATTAATATGATAGAACTATTAGAATGAATACTATACAGGATATTTTACACAGGATTATGCGAATAGCTCTGCAGTTTCTTGAAAGTTTAAATTTTACGCTGCGTCTGAGGCACTGAGGGACTGTGAAAAATCGCAGTACATAAATCCATAAGGAACAATATATCTGAGAACACATAAATTCCATTCCTTCGTTCTACACTCTGTGGATATACTGCGAATTGTATACCACAGAAACTGTTCGGAGGTGAAACCACATTTTTCAATATAGGTGCTCCGTGCTCGATGGACTTATTTAAATTTGTGACGTATAATTCGAGCAAAATCAAAACTCGTAGACCCTGCCCGGTTATGGCAGACAAATATTTCTCTGGTATTCAAGGTTTATGCGATAATAATCGCGATTTTTGTTCTTCAATTTTAAAACTATTGTTAGAGAATTATATTAACAATTATTTGAGAACATTTGATTGCAAAATTCAAAAACACAAAAAGACAAAATTCAAGTCGGTAGATACAGCTTTGCATTTTTCATTGCTGTGCTATACATATACGAATGTAACAGGATAAACCGCAGCTTACGTTTAAGTTAATGAAATCCGCAATTATGTTTGCAGAAACCTAATACGTTTTCGCGTAACCAATTCTTAAACGAGGACGTCAGTTTCCGTATCTGTTTTTCTTTTTCGGTTACTTTTCATCAAGAACGAGGTTAATGCGTAATAATTCCAGAGAAAGAGTAATATGCTTATAAATTATAAGTGGAGAATGTTCGTTCCCGAGTGACGAGAGATCCGGCGTATGAATGCGCGGGAAAAAGTTTCATTACAGTAAAATGTGCTTTACCATTTTTCAATTTGCTGGTTCGTATTCGACATACAAATAGAGATTCGCGAATGGAACTCCTGGGCCGCAATCACGATCCAGAAACGTTTTGCACCCGCGCGAGTAAACTGTCACGAATCGAAAGCATGAAATTCTTGAGGAAAGTCACTTAATTAATCTCTTAATTAGCGCGTTCGTTAACTGGTCGTAATAGTTTCATTTGCGACACGAGTTTTGCGAAATAAGACGTTAGCAATTTAACGGAATAAAAATAGTGAAATATATTTTTATACATTTTAGAACTGTAAATTAAAAAGAAAAAATTTACTGGTACAAAAAATTTCATTTGATTTGATGCAGTTTTCTCCTTGAAAAGAAATTGAAAAAAGGACTATATTTATTTGTCTGAAGCTGTTCAGATTAAAATAACGTACCAGCAAATACAACTTTTTATGAGTTTATTACAATTAAATATTCGTATAAAACTGTGGCTCGGTAGACCCAACTAAAAACTGAATACGAATACTTTATTTTTACTGTGTACAGCCATCTTTATTCTTCATAACTTATAACAGTCTTCATGGTATATATCCGTGCTACTTCTTCATCATTCCTTTCCTCTAGAATACATTATTTCACCTCGCATCTCTCAACAGTTCCACGTAAAATTCAAGTCGGCGAATTTTACAGGTCACCATAAAATATTTATTTCTTCGCTTTCGAAGGGAGCTTCACTGTATCTACTTTATGCAACGCAGTGTCTCCTTGTGAAAAAATAAACTTCGACTTAAAATCAGAGAAGTCACTTTTGGTACTTTCTCAAAAACTCGAATCTGAGTTGTTAAACATTTAATATAAGAAATTGGAACAAATTGTAAATATTAAAAAAAATTTTAATGTTTTAAAAGTGGTCCTAAGTTTCCACCTGTGTGAACGGAGACGGACAATGTTGCGTAGGGGGAGGGGGCGGAAGATTCTGCGTGAAAAATGAAAGAAAAAAGAACACATAAAGAAACAAGTTGGGGCGAAAAGAATTCGAGCGGGCCGTTCCGTTTGAAAGAAAAGTGTGTCGCGAACGGACGCGCAAGAAATTTCATCCGGTTTTTATATTCAATGTTTGCGACGCGAAATAAAATAGTCCGCGCGACCGGCCGCCGACAAACATTTCCATTCGAATAATTCTATATGGCCATTGCTGGGCGGACACCGGCCGTAAAAAAGAAGCAGGTCTTCAACAAAAGGCGGAGCGCGCCGGTCGTACATAAATCTATATAGAACAATACATCTGGGTAACACACAAATTCCTCTTCCCTTCTCTCTCTCTCTCTCTCTCTCTTTTTCTTTCTTTCTTCTTTTTTTCCACCACCCCTTGTCCACGGACACCGACGCGCCGCGAACGACGTATCACAGATACCATTCGCAGATGAAACTACATTTTCACCACTTTCGGGATCAATAGTGCATCGCGGCGGATGCGTCCGCGTCCTGAACCCCTCGTGTCTCTTATTGTGGTTGAAGAATAGCTGCAATCCCGAAACATCCGTAGATTCTCTGACCTCTTTCAAGAGGTTCTTCGTCACTCTCCGCCTACTGCTCTTCCTCGCCGCCACACCACGAGCATCGCTGTTTCTGTGTTTCCTCCTCTCTTGGAGCACCTTTTACTTAGCGCGCCGCGAAGTGTGTATTTCCGTGTGCACACCATCCAAGTGCCGTCTGTCGTGGAACTTTCTGCTTCCACGCGTCTTCGCGTTTTCTAGTAATTCGATGGAACGGTAAATTGCTTCTCTTTCTTGCCGTAGGGCCACCCGGAGAAAGTGGGTTGGGGGTTGTAAGGAGCGTGAGGAGCATTTCTTGACGAAGGGGGAGGGGAAGCTCCACGAAACTGTTGTCCCGACATTATCCTTCCACGGACAGAGAAACACCCTTGTCGATTTCAGGATGTATGTAATGAGTGTTCTCGCCTTGTTTCCCGGGCGACTCTGATAGAATTAGAATCTCGCGCTCTCGCTGCGAAACTGTCGATTCGCTCCGTTCGCCTACGTGTGTAATCTTTACACAGGCAAATCCGACGGCGGTAGGGGGGGAGCCTCGATAAAATTTCGCATTCCATTTCCCCCAGGGAGACCTACTGTAACAATATTTGATTCTATATTTTGAATTTACCTTCGCGCGAGACCTCTCGCATCCTTTTCAATTGCGCTCTCGGCGAGACTCCTCTTTTGATCCTGCCGCGTGTGGCTTTGTATTCTTGATCGGAGACATTCGTTGTTTCGTGTTGTTCGTTTAGTCCACGCGTTCTGTTGCTTGCGTTACAAAGCGGAAGTATTACGAAGCACGCTCGCTGGTAGATAGAAATTTATGTTTCACCTTAATCCTCGGAGCTCAAGGTCATATCAAGGTTATATCACAGGACATCTTTGGATATACAGTCACGTTGTGCGGTAGATAGGGACCGCACAAAAAAATATTCAGAAACTTCATAAATAACTATGAGAAATAATTATTTGACAAGATATTAACGAAAATTTTTTTCACGTAGAAAATATGTGGAAGATTTACGAAATAGCGAGAAAGTGCTTTCCAAACACAATAAATAATTAAATTACACATGGACACATTTTAGAAAAAATTTAATTTCTCATTTTAGACATGAAGAAATTTGCAAAATGCACATAATTCAATACTACTCGTCGCAGTTCAAAACGCACATCTTCTTGTGATGAAAATCGCTTTCGTCACTTGGAGATATTAGAATTGATTTATTTTTTGTTACCATAAAGTCGGTGATAAGTTTTTGCTTTATTTTTTTATTGTTTACCATATACAGTGTATCCAAGAAGTATTTCAACACTAATACCCGATTCTAGAAAAATTGCCAATATTTAAACAGTAATAAGTTCGTAAAAAATGACCGCACGATCGTAAAATTTGACTCATTTTAAAGCTGAAAGCCTCTACTTTCAAGATCCATCACTGATTTTATTCCATGATCTCTTTTCATGACGTAGCGAGCGAGAAACTGAAGACGCGTTTCTTATTAAAAATGTTACACATTTAAACGTTTGTGAAGACTTTGAAAAATTTTTTTGCTGACTGAAACCAACATAGATTTCAAGATTGGAGCTTCCTCTTTGCAACGACACCTTAAAAAGTGATGTACGATTTTTTTTAGCCGTTTCATCGAGCTTCGAATGAGAGCTGTGCCGTCTACTTTTCACTAGTATAAGTTACACCAAGGGGGATATACACGACCGAACTTGTTTCTCATTTTTGTTGCATAAAACAGTGAAAAAAAATCGTACATCACTTTTTAAGGTGTTGTTGTAAAGAGGAAACTTCAATCTTGAAATCTATGTTGGTTTCAGTAACAAAAAAAAAAAATTATGTCTCTATGGGCCAAATCATATCTTGTGGTACCATTTTAATCAGAAAAATGTCACGAATATTTTTATTACTTATTTATTGTCTTAAACCATATAAGGTTCATATAGCATATGCAATATAAATTATAGATATCAGAGGACTGAAAATTATTTTCGATTTCATTAATCTATGCTCGATAAAAATTTAATTTCAATGATCTATCATAGCAAAACTAATATAAACTAATTGTCACGAATATATTGGCAAAATTTGATAAAATCAGCGCTGAATGTTAAGCGAAATAAAATTTTCTATAAATATATCAAGAAACAACATTATTCATGGAGACTCCTAATAAAAAATTGACTTACAACATTTTTATTCTTCATAAAAGTGTACGGTCTAATATTTCCAGAAGATAGCAAAGGTTAAAAACCTCCAAGATCATTTTCAATCTGCATATGTAAAGAAGGAACAATTTTCCTGAAAATGGAGAAACGTACAATAGTGCACCGACTAATTCCCGAAGGTAAATAGAAAATGTTTATGAACGGAGCGGGGCACGGCCGAAATTGTTGGCATGTAAACTGAAATCCGTGGAAGTTATTTACATTCACGTGAACCGGAGCAACAGTGAGCAACGAGATACGATCCCCGTTTATTGGGCATGCGAGGCGAGCTTCGTGAGAGCGAAACGTGTTTATCAGAAAAATATCCTGACCGAAATCAACCGTCGCGTCTTACGTCTCGGGAACTTAATAAAATGCCGAGGGAAACTGGCAGCTTCGACGCGGAACGCAATCGGCGAAAAACTGGAAGAAATGCGAGGGGAACATTATCGCTGTTTTCGCTGCATATCGACACACGGCAAATATCTCCGGGCTCGGAAATTAGTCGAGCGAGTATCGCGCGGATTCTTCTTCCGCGGCTGCTTCATTCTTATCTCCCGACTGCGAACCTTTATGCAATGTAAACATTTTCTACCGGGATTACAATAAACTCGAGTGAAGCACAAATTCATTTATTTTCTTAATACGTAAATTCTTCTAAGGTTTTTTTCTTTAATTAAATGTCACGAATGCATAAAATTCGAAACCTATTTATTACTACATGATCAATACAGGGTGTCCCAAAAATGTTCTAATTCCTTGCGATTCCCAAGGTCTTTCGAAGTAACTTTTTCCTTTGCGAGAATGTTCTCCGCGGTTTTTTAAAAGAGTTATTAACGAAAAACGCGGACCAATCGGAGCGCTGTCCGCTACAACCGCGTTCTGATTGGTCGCCGGACGGATTCCGGGTCGGCCAATCCCAACTCCACGTTTTTTTTTGTTTTAATAACTGCTTAACAATGCCACAGAGAAGAAGAATCACCCGTTTGAAGGAAGAACAATTTAATCAGTTAAGCGCGTTTGACGTGTGTACGGACCAAATCTCTATTGTGGTTATTTTTGCAAGAATGAATTGTTAATATTTTATCGAATGAAAATGTGAACCTTCCTCGTTTTTCGTAAAATTAATAATAGGATCATCTGTTCTGCGTTCGACGTGTATACTCGTCGTTGCTTGTTATTAATTCGACACACTGTGAGGGATTTTTAAAACTAAATTTAAAATCTTTGTTCATGAACATGTTATTTAATACGCCAAAAAACTCGCACAGAAAAATCAGTAAATTTCACTGAAACCCGAGTTTATAAAGCTATCTGTTGTTGATTATCCGGATTAAAATCCATCCCGATATTGGTCGATTTAAAAAGTATGCGATGCTGATCAGCGTCGATACAAAGTTCAACACCATTTACCAACAATTTACATCGTTTACAGCGTTCACACGCACTGCTTTAGGATTTCTAATACTTGTGAAAAATACTGTGTATCTTTGTGTTTGAAAATCGATTGCCTCTTTTAATTTACTAAATTCGTTTGACTTTGTAGTACTAACACGATGGCCGTGCATTATTCACGACAAAAGAGGTTAGGTATTTCAAAGGTAACTCTCTGAAGAATGGATTGGTGGTTGAGGACAAAGGACCTTCGTTCAAAATTCATACCAGATTACCTAAGACCGATTTGCTGATAACTTGGCACATTAGTAGTCCTATTGGTCCGACATCAATTCTCTCCGATAACTTTTTCAGTCGACTCCATGATCACGAAGGAGGGGAGATTTAAGCACATACTTTATGACATTTATCGACGGTTGTAACTCTGGATAAGTTATCAATTTGTAACAGCAGTCAAGAAGTTATGAAAAATTCGGTTTTCTAATAGTTATCTAACACTTCGTTACATTAATTCATAACGAAAATTTGTAGAACACAAAATACACGATCTAACGCGAGCAAGTTAAACAATTAACCCTTTGCACTCGGTACTATTTTAACTTGAAAATTAAACATTTCTTCCAACCTAGAATAATTCCATTCTATATTATTTTTCTTCATTTTATGGATATGAAATTGATATAATATCTCATGAAATACTTGAATATTTAGTAATTGATTAGATACCAACTTATGTAATAATTTAAACAATATTTTGAATAATGGTACAGCAATTTTTAGTGGCGACTCTGAGTCGCCATTCGAGTGCTAAGGGTTAAGATTAAGCGAAAAATTCATTTCAGTTTACGTCGAGTCTAGTCTAGTCTCGTTACTTCCTTAAGTTGCCTGGAGAAATGATTAAATATTTTATTATTCTTGCTGGCATCGCATGCAGCCCCTCATTCCGTATCAAGTAACTATAAAACTTTCGTCCGAAACGTTTTATTGTATCTCCAATAATACCAAGATAGTATCAGAGGAATAAAACTTTGAAAGTTACTTCAGCTTCTGAACTCGAGTCGTTGTCGATAGAAAAAGGTACGTGTCTCGTAATTTTGCTTACTCTAGAAATACGTGAAGTTTCACAGTAATCGACATCCCGGCGATCCCGTATAATCGAAAAATAAATTTCTTTTCAATTGATAACTTTCCTACACGAAGGGTCCTTCGTAACACGGAAATACAGGAAGGGAATTTAAGTTTTAACACGGGGAGGCATTTCCGTCTGCTAAAAGCGATGCCTACCGGCGATTAATGTCAGTTTAACCATATGTAATTCAACACGTTGGCTGTCAACGTTTATTTCAATAACAGACCGCTTGTTTATAACATTCTGTTAATTGCGTGGTCCGCATGGTATGTCTGTACGATGAGAAAATCGATTGTCGATCGATACGATCGAGCGAACATAATCTAAAAGGTGTAGCGCACGGCAAACAGGGATGCGTACGGCCATAATGTTACATATTGTCACGTTAGTATATTGTTATAACTAGACTGCGGACCTTTATGCAAAAATTGTTTGCACTAATTGCGAGACATAGGAACCAAATTATTTCTCTCTTTAGAGGTTTTATTAAGTTGTAAGAAATATGTAGATACTTATAAATAAATTTAATCTTTCCATAGTTTGAAATTACACACCCATTTTTGCCATAATTGCTTAAAATCTGTAGTCCAGTTAGACTCTTATTAATATTCGGACACTTATAAGTAGACGATAACTTTTTAAATATTGAACCATACGATGAGGATTTTGTTTAGAAGTTAGTACAATTAGTTTACTACGTAGAGTGAAAAATAAATCTTTAAAAAAATTGCAATTGGTTGGAATTACAGAGAAATTACTAAAAGTTGTTGGTTACAACTTTTTTATGTGAGCCTGTATTGAAAATTTAAAAAATACATTTTGTTCCTGCAGTTTTTTTCCATATCAACCGATTTGAATAAAACTTTCAGAATAATTTATTTATTAAATCATTTCGTATGAAAGCATCTTTATGATTTCAATAATAGCAAAATAAAAAATTTAGAACCGGTTTCTTTCTTGTAATTACAATGTAGCCTAGTACGATTACAATAGTTCAACTTTACCTCTGATACAGTGAAATTTAAGCTCTGCATTGTCGGGGGGAAAGGATTACAGTCAATGGAGAATTTATAGAATAAAGAAGACTTTCCAATTTATGGTCAGGAGACCGTTTCTTAGGAATTTAGGTTACAGCCTCCTTCAGGAAAGGTCGTCCTAAATCTTATAGTCGTATATTCCAGGCCCGGCGCTAGTCTTTGTGAAGTCGATCGTGTTGCGTTAGGACTTCAAAAATTCCGTATTTATGTCGAGGTAAGAAAAGTCCGTTCAGATTTCAGTATTCGTAAATTCGTTGCACGGACCACCAAACGTTTTCACTTGTGTTTGCACTGGTGTTTCCAAGTGTATCCGGATGAGGTTACCTAAATTGAGTTTGCAATAGAAAGAAAAATTGAAGCCGGCGAACAATTATCGTTTTATTCAGATTATCCGAGTATTGATAAGAGCCAGTGTATGTCGTTCTGTTCGCAAAACAAGTAAGAAAGCGGCGTCTTTTAAATCCGTTGACCTGCTTCGTATATCTCTGTAATTCAGCAGGATTTTCGCGAGACTTCGCTGCGCACGTACATAGACGCGGCGCGACGGCCGGGGCAGGCATGCACGAGGAAGACACGGCTGCATTGGCCGCCGTGGCTGTACATAAAGTTTCTTTGTTCGCGGAGTTCCCTTTTCCGCGACTATCCCTCTTATTTTCCAGTAATTCGATACGCCGAGAAAATTGCTAGCGTAGTTGCGGTAATGCTTTTCGGTACCACCTCCAGCACATAAATATTTCTATTGTGCGACGTCGATTTCTTGCTCGATTATTCGAGCAGATCAACGCCTGGTAAATCGATTTTTATGTGGTATGGGCGTGCCTCGCCTTGCCTCGGCTCGCTAGCCCTGAAAGGAAGGGATTATACCGGATCGAGCGTAAATAACGATGTACATTTACTGGAAAGAAGGAATATACCCGCGGCCACCTCCTCCTCCTCCGTTTCGCGAGGTGTTCGCAAACGGAAGCACATTTCGAATCCGATTCGAAGTACGTTTAATACGGATATTAGAAATCGATGTCGAAATAAAAACAATGCGAGCATTCGCAGAGAAATGCGGGCAGATAATACCGGAAACAGAGAGAGAGAGAGAGAGAGAGAGAGAGAGAGAGGGAGGGGAAGCCCCCTCCTCCCCTCCGTCCCCCCGATAACGTGTACACGGCACTCTTGCATCATACAACATGCAAAAAAGATTTATCTTAACATATTCATCGTTTCAACCGAAGATGTTAATGTACAGATAAATGACCGCTCGGTATAAATAAAGATTTTATCTGCCGTTATAAAAACTGTGCTGGTAGAGACGGTTTGATAGCCGCGTACAGTAGCCACGGCAAATATACGCGCGCCGATTAACTTCAAACAGGAAGTTGCTATGATTCCCATTTATTATTCGTTGCTGGTCGACAATGATCGCGCGTCGATAATGAACTCGCGCAAATGAATTGATCGTGGAATGCTTGCGTCTTCTGAAGTAATATTAACAAAAACTGAGAAGTCGAACGAATTATTGTGTGTGAGAATACTGACTATTATTTTTAACGTATTGGGATTACTAAGAAGTAACAATAATTTTTGTTTTTACACAGGCGATCTTTATTTTGTATAAAGATTCGCAGTTTACTCTGTTGTGCGGATGAGATCAAGGAATATGGGGACCTGAATCATTTAATACGACAATGTCCTTTTTATAACGAACAAAGGACCTGATTAACAAATTATGAAAACTTGAATTTTAACTTCCCCTTCAGATAGAGAACTTAATGCATTTGTGAAAGAATGTTAAACAAATCGGAATCGGTTATTTTGTTGAAAACATTTTGATAGATCTTATGCTAGCAATAGACTCCAGATATTTATGCAAATTTATGCACCAGTGGCAAAACACAAGAGCTGAATATTATATATTTCATTAATAATTTTAATGTAGTGAAAATAATGCACTCTTAAAGTCTTCTAGTCTTTTCACTGTTTTAAATTTGCACCTACTAATTGTTGTCATATAAAATCCGGAGTCTAATAATAAATGTTTAACTATTGAAATTGAATACGCGAAGTATGCAGTTTAACCTCGATAATTTATTATACACCGAATAACAGTTTTATAAATTTGTTCTTTACAAAAAGTATGTGTAGTGGGAGTCAAGCAGCTATGCGAATAAATCATTGTTATTGGCAGCTTTTCAAATCGCTCCTGTCATTCGATCGGATATTATAGTATGTTAAACGTCGTACGAATAGTGTGCTCGAGTTCAATACAGTCGCCGATTGTCCGATTTTTATGGGAAAAAATTTATTACCGGTGAGCAATTCGTAGAGAATTGATTCAGTTTATAGTCATCATCCCTCGCCACGATTTCTACCTGTGCCGTTGAAATGAAATGTGGAAAATTTGTGACGCGAATGACGAAGCGAATAAAGTAAATCCTAGAAAATTTATAGAAAATCGAACGTGAATATTATATGTATAGGTTGCCCAATGGGTTTCACGTAGTTTTCACGTCGTAAAGAATTTTGTTTAACAAGACTTTCCACTACCGAAAAAATAAGAAAAGGAATGTCCATTTGTGTGCTCTATCAACTTCTCGCATTTTTTACTTTTTCAATAAAGCATTTATAATATCTAGAGAATATTGTTTCATGGTGGAAACGTGTTATTGCTTGTTTACCACTCGATATGTTCGGTTTTTCTGCATCGGGATTGTTCGGAAAGTTTTCGTTCCGCGTTAGTAGCAATAAAGTTTTCGATTGAAAACTATGGAGTCTCGGGTGAATAGAAGTGTGCACCTCCGACAACACAGACCACGCAACAAATTTTTAAAAAACGGCTCGCTTCAGTGGATTACCACCTTCTTTGTTGCCTTCAAAATGCCCGAAAAATGTGTTCGCGGGAAAACTCCACGGAGTTTGTGAATGCGTGGATTTAAAAGCTCAATTTTCCGTTTTAAAAGGCGGATTTTAAATATTGCAGTTTCAATTTTAAGAAACGAGTTTCAAAAATTCCACGCTCAACCGGAAATTTCAAAACGCTATGAAAAAGGCTGGTGAATATGTAACGCGTTTCTTTTAAAAAAATTTTGCTTCCACAAAAAACTGCACACGTTTATTGAACAGATACCTATTCACGAAACTCCTCTTGAATTCGTTGCAAAGAGGAAGCTTCAATCTTGAAATCTATGTTGGTTTCGGTCACAAGAAAAATTTTTCAAAGTCTTCGCAGACGTTTGAATGCGTAACATTTTCAATAAGAAACGCGTCTTCAGTTTAAAGCGATTTTGAACCAGTTCATCACAAGAATATGCGAAATTATGTGCATTTTGAAATTTTTTCCATGTTTAAAATGAGAAATTAAATTTTTTTTTTTATTTTCTTTGGAAAGCACTTTCTCGCTATTTCGTAAATCTTTCACATATTTTCTACGTGAGATATTTTTTACGCGGTCCCTCTCCAGCGCATAAAAAAAATTTTCTTGAATATGTTGTAAAAAATTGTTTGTAATAGCTATTTATGAAGTTTCTGAATATTTTTTATGCGGTCCCTATCTACCGCGCAAAAACATGTTCAATTGAAATCACTGGCCCTAGTAAAAAGCGAACGGAGCAACTGGTGGGTAATAAGAACATTTACTCTGCGTAGTATACGTCATTTTTACAAACATACGTACGTAAACACCCGATCCAGGGTAAAAGTTTTTCTGGTAGAGCGTCTTTGGCAACAACCGACAAGTCATGCCTCCGCTGCCGAAACGCTCGTCCAGTTTGTCATATCTTTCGAACTGTTCGCGGAAGTAATTCTAGGAGCACAAATAACTTCGGGAGGATGCCTCTCCAGTCAAGTTTATGTGGCGAAGTTATTGCGACGGCCGAATCTGTCTCTGCCGAATCAGCCGCGGCCGCATTTTTCAAATAACTTGTTGACACTTATGCAGCGGTGGTACAAAACGCTAGAACGCGTACAACTTTTATGCTTTATCGTTCCAGCCGTTCGAAACTTGTACAGGAACGGCGCGGCGCGGAGCGAACGGCTGAAATACATGCAGACAATGCAGTCGCCCGCATGCGGCCGACCCCAGAATTTCATTCGATTGTGTACCACTGAAATAAGTTTTGATATTATTTCGAAGTTCGCGGCTGAATCCACCCTATTCGACTTTTGCTACCTCGGAAGATATTTGTGGAAGCTGTTCGGGAGAGCACGAATGAAATTGGAAAATTTTACGTACGCTTAATGTTCGGTTACGGTCTCGTGAATGACCCGGTTCAAACGTTGATGCGTCGATTCCCAAAAACCGACGTTGAAAGTTTTTACCACGATCGAAGAAAATGCGTTTCGTTCCGGACCTGTTACAGGACCGTCAATACGGCTTGACTAACAGAGGTTTACAAATGGTGTTGTCCGGTCGACTATTCTGACGAGAATAACCCGAAAAACTCGAATAGCCTTGTTTTATTCGGTTGTCAAGTCAACGAAAAACTTGAAAAGAAAAAGCGATTTCATAGAAAGTATTCGATTAAACTAGAAGTTGGTAATGCAATTTTTGTCAAAGTCCTGTTAAAGTCCCGAAATAACGAATGATGTTTCAGTTATTAAGTATGCACATACATCTTTAAGAAGCGATAACTTTTTTGATATTGAACTACGCAATTTGAACTTTCTTGAGCAGTTAGAGCAATTATTAAAATACTAAAGGTTGCATTTTACAATTTTTTTATGTGGGTCTATATTGAAAATTTAAAAAATACGTTTCGTAGATCTGTGTCAATGCATTGTGAAAGATGTAAAAATCCTTAGATTTATTGCAATTAGAAAAACTGCAGTTTTTACCGTCTTTAATCGAAGCTCATTGCAATGCTGACCGATTTTTATGAAATTTTCAAAATATGTTTGGCACAGATCTACGAAACGTGTTTTCTAAATTTTCAATATAAACTTTCATTTTCTCCGCAATTTTTCTGAATCGAGTCACGTTACGTAAAAAACCATTTGTTCTAACTTCTCAAAGAAAACAAAATGCTATTAAAAATGTAATCGTCTTTTCAAAAGTGTCGGAATATCAGTGGCAGTCACTGTATTCGCCGAAAAAATCGTGGACCACGAGTGCGTCTGAAATTGGTAAAAGGAAGGAGACCGTCTACCGAATAATCCGCGATCGCTGATCACGAAGAGAAAACGAGTGCGTCGTTCTCTCCACCTCTTCAAATCTGCAATTACTTTCTCACGGGCGAGCGTGCAGTGGAAATGACCGCGCACCCCCGCCCCTTCGCCGCCCGAGACGCAGAGACGAAAAGCGTTTTGTTCGGTTCAGCCGCTATGCCGCGCCGCGCCGCGCCGCCGGCACAAAAACCTAGCACTGCTTGTGTTTTATCATGTGTTGTTGGCAGTGGGCCACCTGCACGCACGACCTCACATCGCTATTTGTTGGTTTCCGTCTCGTTAGGTGGAAAATCTATTTCTTCTCGTCGGCATTGTGCGAATCGGTTTGTACAGGGTTTGAAACGCTCGCGCCGTATCCATATCCCGAGATTTCACGGGAACACAGAAAGAGGGGGAAAATATGTATGGAGATAGGAGAAAAGAAATTGGCCGACAGAGAATTGAGTGTTGCGCGATTATTTTTAGCGATCCCTTCCTTTCCGTGAACGCTGCGCAAGCAATATCGGTCCAGACTTTACTTATTTGTTCCTCGGCTGCAGTCATTATCAATTTATTATTTGCTTTGACCGGTGCTGATTTCTGCTAATTTCGCCGCGTAATCGACGCCGCGCGAGATGTTCGTTCGAGCCTGAAGCAAACAGCGTGCTTTAGTTTAAACAGACCGTGCAATTTTAGAAACGTAACACGACGCTGCAGTCAACTTTTTCAATAGTATTTTATTCGGCGCTGAACATGTTCGAGGTATACTTTGAAATACTATTTCGACATTGTTGAGCTCAAACGTGGTCTGGTACCGTGTTTGGCTCCGATCCGATTTCGAACTAACGAAGGTCGAATCTGATTGAAAACGATAAGTTGACTTACAAGTGCTTTATTCGATTTTAAAGTTCAAGAGACACAATCGCGCTCGGTGTATTACAATGATGTACGGCACGGTTTTGCGGAATTTGAAAATGCTTCGATCTCGCGATGATCTCTGCTTCGAAGTTAGATGCGATCTGATGGTCTTTTTTATTTTTTCTCTGCTCGAGGAGGATATGAGCTAGGAGGTGGGGTGGAAAAGTATGTTAACGAGTGGTGATTGGAGGATGGTGAAGGCCAATGGTAACGCCTTTGCCTTCGCTCCTAGGTACTGCAGGTACCGAAGGGTGTGAGGGTGTTTTTGAATGTGAAATTCTGCAGTTTTCGGACGATGAGCGTAGCAGGCAATAAACTCCTGAAGCGCTTCGGACTTAGCAAGCATGTTGGCAATAAAAAGACTCGATGAATGAAAAACGATGAGGGCTGGTAAGCAGATGGGTCAAGCCCAAGATAGAAAACGGTAAGAAATTAACTAATTATGTCCCATGGCTTCGAGAATCTATTGTCGCTACACCATAAATGTAGGCAGGTAAATTCTTATAATTGAGGGGCTTGGAAGGGCCCCGTCCCTAGACGGGTCTGCAGGAACCTTTTTAGGGGACCACATGGTGGTCAAATTCGCGCGCTTGGTCTGCCGTTAAAACTATGTATTTTTGAGAAACAATAAGACGGTTGGGGTAAGCGGCTGCGTCGCAACAGACATTCTGCCTACTTTTGTTCAATTGATTCTCGGCTCGCAATGGAGTAGCCCGGGTAATAACTACCGTGTCCTTTTTTAATGAGAATTAATTTGTTTTGCAGAACACTGCCACACAAATGTTTTGAAATTTACTTTTTACGTAGTAAAAACAGTTAAAAAGAGGTAATTTATTTCGTACACTTCGAACGTTGTATTTCAACTGCTCAATTATTAGAATAAAAACGTGTTCTGTCGCGTAAGAACCGTACTCGAGGATGTCTTTCGGGTGACATTTGTCGTTCGTTCGTGTCTTAGGACCGTCACGGAGAATTAAACAAACTGGGGTCACTCGACGACCAGTCGAGGTATCTGGCCTATTGTTTGATTTTCTGCAGTCTTGAAAGGGTCATAAATTTAGTCCTTTCGAGAGACCATCCGCGATCGTTGAGTACGGTTTCGTATTACCGGGACCCGTCGTCGCCCGTGTTTAGGTATCGCCCCACTCCTCCTTCCCAGGGCCTCATACAGAGCAACGGGAAGGAGGTTCTAATCGTAAAAAGTATACTGATTGGGAAATGCAACGTTCTGCAGGAACCAATCAGTACATTTTGTTTCCTGCTCGAGAAGACTGACGAACATCGCATCGACACCGCGTTCGTCAGTTGGATTTTCTCTCTAACGCCGCGCTGCGACACTTTCCAGTCCGCGAGTAGACAAGACAACGCACGAGCCGTTGTCTTGTCAATCATTCGTAATATTCGTAATTTGTATCACATCATTTCTTATGCGCGCGTATAAGGCAGGACCTGCTAGATCAGCCTTACTGATGAGTCCACTAGCAGGTCCGGGACGAAACGCTTCATTTAATGTTAACGGATATCATTGTCTTTTGCGTCTTTTGTATCATATTATCATTCAGAACTACTTGCCCAATATTAATTTGGCGGGCACAGATCCGGTACATTCGCGATACACGCGTCAGTATAAAACAAAACGCGTCAGCCAAAACGGAATTTTTACAAAAACGATATAAACTCAGCTTGAAAGCTAAAGGCGCAGGAAGTAATGTAACAAGACGAGCTGCTACCAAGTACAACAAGGTAAAAACGTAAAGGAAGTACCAGCCAGTTAGAGGAGTATGTAAACAAATTCGATTTCAATTGAGTAATTATCGGGCATCGATTCGCTCTTTCTCCAGTTAGAAAACCATTGTCATCGGGAAAAGCACGGCGCAGCAGTGGTTCGATTGCAACGAATAATCCTTTTATCTTGTTATTTTTGGCAATTTAATTCGTTCGTCATACGCTCTGTTCACGGTCTACTCTATCGCAATCAGCAGTCGCTGGATTTAATGACGTTATCGAGGAACCGTGATTGAAACAATATTTGTTTTGCACTTATTAGCAATTAGTCGATATCGTATTTTCTCGGACGTGCGTCAACCTGGTTTTTGTATTAACTTTTAATTCGATTAAAAAATCTGCAGGCCAAGCTCGCCGTTGTTGTTTTTCTAATTAAATGAGGTTACAAACTGCTCCGGTTCAGTGTGCATGCATACGTTCATACGAAAACACACGCGACAGTCCGCCGTAAATTTTTTACATTTATCCAAACAAGCTGAGTCAACAAAAACGATAGAGCCAACGAACAATGTAAGTGGCATTAATCGGCTAACCATATCAGCCTGAGTTTAATCGTTCCGTATTACAGCATCGTCGATTAACAACTCTTGAAAAATCTTTTTCATACATACTTTCATTCTAAGTGAAATAATAGTTATTAGACTGTGGATCTCAGTGCAAAATACAAATTTTCTGAGAAAGAGATTTTTCTGGAAAAATTGTCATTACTGTAAAACCTCGATCTAAGAAAAATCGTCGGGCCCGTGTCGTTTCTTAGATCCTGCGATAATACTATTTCCTCATCTTAAATCTTCTCAATCTCATTCTTAAGGCTCGAAGATTCTATTTTTGCAGACCATTATTCATTTTTTTCTAGAAAATTGATAAACCAGGTGAAAAACAGAGGACACATTTTTGGTCAAGGCATTTTCATAAAAGCATCGGAATATTTTTTTCGTGAATCAATCTAGGGTGAATGTGACTGGTTAAGAGTAAGATCATGACACAATTGTTTATAACTTGTCTTCGGTTAAACAAATATTGATCGCATGATCAATTGTTCTTGCGTTGAAAAACTTTTTGGATCAACTGAATTTATTAATTTTTTTTTAAATGTTAACAAGTCGAAAATAATTCTAATATACATACTGTTTCAAACTTATTTATTTATTAACTTTTGCTTTGAATCGAGTGGTTTATACAGCAAGTAAAATATTGTTAAATGCAGCTTACATTTACTTACGTGTTTGTAAAATCTCACGGAACATTGTTTGAGAAAATTATTTTCGTACTGTTTCAAGCGACTAATTTTTGTCGTAAATTTATGCAGTCTAACGATTGTCAGTCTTTTCAGTTTATGGTAGGTCGGTTAGACTTTCGTCCATGAAAATGGAATAACAGCACGCACATGGAATTCAAGTAGGATAACGTTGATAATGATGTTTCGCATTGTAACACGGAAATATGTTCAGGAGCCGGCGATGTAGTCACTCGACGATGAAAGATGGCTGAGAGAGAGAGAGAGAGAGGGAGAGACAATGTAGACGCTATTCAAACTTTCATTGTATAATCATAAAGAGGAATGCTTGCTTGTCTCCTTAACCAAGCACTGTCTTATCACTTTGCTCCTGAAATGACATAGCCGAAATGTTTGCACCGTGAAGTTCCGCATCGCTCGTTCAGTCATTCCCGGCGATGCGATGCTGCTGCAATTGCATTCTTGATAGTGTCCTTGAGATCGTCTCGCCGTGGGATACAAAATTGTAAACATTGCCCTTTTTGATTGCGTGTTATAAGTTCAAACAGTACCTGCGAGCTAGGCATCTCGAGAAAGTAAGCAGACTGAACGCGTTTCTCGAAAGCTGGCGACGCTTTGGAAACACGATGACGCCAGCTTAAACGTACTTGCGTTTCCGCTCTACCTTCTGCGATAATTTTAACTAGATAACGAGTACTAAAGAGACGTTCGCAGAATCGTGCAATTTAGCAATATTATATTGTTTAACGATATGACGGTTTTGCGGTGAGCATTGTTTATTGAAATAGATCAGGGCTTTCATTGATTATTGACTATTAGATTATGTCTTTAATAAACTCCAATTAATTGAATAGAATTTGTTTAATAATAGTAGAAGCACTATTATGTGGAACATTGACAAACATCGTTGCTGCTTTCGCTTGTTCGACTAGCATACATAAAATGCACGGTGAATTTTTATAGCCAATTTACACAGTGCATCCAAGAAGTATTTGAACATAAAGTGATCTTCACTCCGGGGGACCAAAAATTTTGGACTGTAGATTTTGACAAGATAAACTCAAAAATGTACGTTTTAATGTTAGGAATTCACTAGTTCAAAAGTGATGCGTGTGTAAAGTTGAGCGATTTTAAGCGTTTTTATTAGATTTATTTATTCAGATTTTGTGCAAGTTTTAACACAACACGGGCTTGGATAAAGAAATTTATTGAATCAATTTCCATGTAACTTCAATATTTGTAAAATGAAAAATATAAAAAGTCATTTGACCGGTTCTGGTAGGTATAGTGTTAATGATTCCCAGGTAAATAGATAAAAGCATCTGTATGTATTATTTAAAGAAACAGAGTTATCTGGAACATGCTAGACAAGCTATTGGGTAGTCTGACATCTTCAAAGCTATTTTCATTCTTTTAGTGTACACGATGGTTGAAAAATAGATACATGTCAAAGACTTTCGCGAGAATTACTTTCCAACGGGGGTATATAAAAATTGACAGATATCAGTTCGGGTTCGATATGTTTCTGGAGAGATTGGATGCTCCTAAATGCTGTGTCATGACATAGCTTCCTGTCGCGTCACACTTGTTAAGTTATTGCTGTGTCCTAGCAAAAAATATCTGACACTAATCTCCGTAAACAGCTTTGAAATACTTTTAAAAATTGTTCAATGAAGCAGACCTGCTAAATTCGAAAGGACTTCTGTATTTTTGTTTCTTGGTAGAAGCTATTATGATTTTCGTTGGTTGTAAATAATTCAGGAAAATACATTTGTTAATAGAAATATTTACTACATATCTTAAATTACCTACTCTAGTTTCCTGAGGAGACTGTCTCCTACAAAAAAAGTTAAATTAGTAATAATAAAATATTTAATAATAATGAATAGTAATAATAAATATCTAAGAAATTCTATGTTTGTAATTATAAAATTTGTGCTAATTTTATTGTGAACGAAACACTTATTTCCTAGAAAATATTGATGTGTTGTATTTTTGCACAAGCCTAATATAAAAATGGTAATGAATTATTGTGCAACTGTAGACACAAGATATTGTTCTTATAAAAGGTATTACAAACTTCTTTGTGGTTATAGCACAAATGGAATTATGCGGAGGCAGGATGCATGTATAATAGAAGCTATACTTACAATAGGAGGTGGCCGCACTAAAAACGCGAGTTCATAAAATAAAATGGAGCTTTATTCTGAACGACGAGGCTTCCACTAGCAGATTACCTCGCAATTCTGCTCCACGATCCTTTTTAAAGCTTGAGATGTCGCAACAGTCATGATAAAATTAGTTTCATTTTTTCGTCAGAACGACGCTGCTGTCATGGCGGGCCACGAAAAACAATTTGCTTGATACGAAATGTTCTTTCATCTCTTAATCCTTAGTGCTCGGGCCAAATCTGGAAGATTTTCGGAATCTACTTTTACACGAACGAGACGTCGTAGCTTCATTTTTTGCAAAGAAAATTTTAGTAAAATTGTTGGCTAGAACGTATGCTGGTATAGTGCTGTACAAAAGTACATCGGGCACTCTTGGAAAAGCAATCAGTTTCAAAGGAATTGAAAATCGAAAGACGAGTTTTCTGCAATGTTAATTCGATTAGTTTAATAGTTGCTTAAAAATAGTGATAAAAAAGTTAAAAATTATGACATTTACCTTTTTCTTCGCAATTTCGATTAATAGCAATTTTTAAACACTATTTTTTATTTTAAATATTATATTGATAGCAACACTTTCCACAATTGAAAATATCATTAATTATTAGACAGCGAATTTTCTGCATTTATGAAAAAAAATGAGAAGCTGCAATTTAAATAACCAAAAACCATTATAAGAATTTAAGATTAATAAGAACGCATTAAAAAAGAAGATAAATTTCTGTTTCACACGAGTTTGTTGCAATTCCGGTAAAAAAATGTTTATCTCATTTTTGCCAGGGGGGTGGTGGCTTCGGCCGATTGCCGTACAACAAATTCACAATTCTATTCCATTATCCGTCCATCATCGGCAGATACCTACCAATGAATTCTTTGTCGATCGAGGATCAGCGAACTTCAACCGTTTTAGCGGAAGGGTTGTCAGACTGGAAATGACGCGGTCATTCGGGACAAAGTTTCCGTAATTGCTTTTGGCAGGCCCGTTCCTTTATCTCTCGGTTCTTTCACCCTAAGTATTCCAGTACGCGCGGAACTGCCTCGAACTTCGTCCGTTTCCCCTTTCGCTTACACGTACATTAACGACCTTTTGTTACGCGTCCTAAAAACCTTCTTTCACACCTTTGATTCTTCCCACTATCGACTGCATAACTGAACTGGCACCGGACTTCCACGAAATGCTTTTATTTATACTCGAACAGTCTCCCTGAAAAACTGTGCCACGCCGTTTTTAATCACCGACAATATCATAATCGTACGCGTGTTGAGGCTATTAGGATCTTCATGGACAAATCAAACTTTTCTTAATAAAGCACAAATAATATTAGGGGGACCGATGAGCTCATTCACAGTTAGTTCGTGTCGAAGGACTTTTTAAAAAAGGGAACAACTGCCTTTACGCTGGCAAAAAGTGTTAGAAAATGATGGAAATTATTTTGTTGATTAGTATTATTATTTGTTTATTTATTGCCTTAAACCATATAAAGTTTATACAGCACGGACCCATACGTTTTTCTTAGATCGAGGCTTTGGCAGTACACCATTTATCGAAAGCTCAATAAATTCACTAGAAAAAATTGCAGATCAAGTTTTAAGCATTCGCTGTAAAGAAGCTGCAATCTTTAAATCTATGGTGGTTTCAGTCACGAAAAAAACTTTTCATTGTTTACAGACCTTTCAATTGATAATGAAAATGAAATCCAGGCATATTGTCGTACTATTTTTTTTTTAACAATACTGTCACAGTTGAAATATCAACAATTTCTCGAGAATGGGAGTGTTCAAATACTTTTTTGGTCCACTGTATATCCATCAATTAAAAAATGTACAATACCTCGAAAAGCCTCCAATTGTATGTACAAACATCGACAAAGTAAAACAATCAATCTCTTTGATACATCAAAGGAAGTTTCATGAGTTCAAATTGTGCGTTTTCATCGAAAAAGCCTGGCCATACCGATTTCCAATGGCGTGGCACGATCGAAACCGAAAGAATATTTCTCTTCGAGCTTTCAAGCAATTCTGTATAACACGGGGAAACGAATCGATAGCCAATATTTCAGTTTTAGTATATAATATATTTCTTTAATCTTTAATTTTAGCACGACATTTGTTCAGGTAAAGTCAGTTTAGCGTATTAGCGTAAAATCAGTTTTTCATTGCAAATATATGATATTTTTCGCTAATACGTATATATTATCAAAACATTCGCTATTGGACAAATGGTGAATTTTTCATACGGTATATATAAATGGAAACATTTAAAATAACGTTTTTACTTGTTAATATCGAATATTTAAAAAAAAAATACCTGAAGCAGTATGTTGTTGATTAATTACTATTCCATTTATAAAAATGTTTGAGATACGAAAAAATACATATTCACGTTTTCCATTAGATGAGCCGTTGCTTTTGAAAGTGTTATAAGTCCAAAAATGAATTAATGGTAGTTTCAGTCAAATATAGATATAAAAATTTTTTTTAAATTAAAAAAATTAATAAACAAATGGACTTGTAGCACTTTTAAAAACAACGGCTCGTGTATATATATTTTTAGACTTTGAACTAAAATCGTAACTATACAAAACTTGTCTATGAATAATATTTCTTAAATTGTATTGATAACATTCTATTGTTTACTTTATAAACTTTATAAACTCTAAATCACGTAAGTCTTCATAAACAAATACCTCCTTCGTGAAATAGGATATTGAAAAATTGCTTTACTATGGTAATTTTGTTTGTGGTATACAATATATTTATTGATGAAGTAAGTTTCAAGGTGACCTTACTATTTTGAAAGGCAATGCTGTGTTATCTTAATAATAATAATAACCTCTTCGTTTAGCAGGTTTAATTTATTAACGTAAATGTAAAAATACGTATTGCGATATAAACTACTCGGTTTAAAGCAATAATAAATAAATAAATAATGTAAAAATCACACGAAGGAAAGCATAAACAGAAAAGTAGAAATAATAAAATAACCCAACGCAAAACAAAATGAAAAGACAAGTGCAAATATTCTGTGAAACCTTGCATTTTGTTAGTAAAAATGTATAGTCAGATATGTTGTAAACCCATACTGTAATAGTTTCTACAGTCTCGTCGTTGCACCACTAAACAGAATTTTCGTAAACACACGTTCAGAGTAGGTTTTCATTTTGTTGAGAAGAAAACATTCTTAACGGAGCAAGTTTACAACAGACAAGGAAGCCGTTTAAGGCAACAGTTATTAAGAGCTTTCAATTTAGGTAAAACCATAAAGGCTGGGTTGCCTCCGACATTATCATCTCGATTCTTTTTCGTTGCTATTTTATCTACTGGACTAGCTAACAGCAGATTCGGGCGAAGTGCACCAAAGTATAATGGTATTTTTAAAGGAGCAGGTATTTTCAACTCTTGAACAGAAAACACCATTGAATTAATCTCCGTGGAGAGGGGAAGAGAGGTCAATTCCGCGAGAATTACTCCTTCCTTGGAGTGTTCAGTGTACTGTTCTTGTCGCTTTATTAACTGACGTATATATCTTCACGAGCAGGAGGAACGAATTTTCTCCTTTTGCATTTTCTGCAAAGTGTACAGTGTCTAGATTACGTCCGCAGCGTTTCCCCGGAAAACTTCGAAAAAAATTCTACAGTCTAATAAAATAACAAATAAATGTCTTAGTTACGATAATGGTCCGTCAAAAAATCGCGCCTACGCAATTATTTCTAATAAAATACAAACTAATTGGAATTTTTGGTGTTGAATTGCATGACCTTGAAGGTCAATTCAAAGTTTCATTTCGTGAAAACGAAAAAAATCACAACATGATATTTACCCTTATTTTAAGGTATAAAATATTTAATTTAATTATAAATATTGATTTACGTTTGTTATCACAATTTATTTTGTAAGTTGTGTACGAACCTTGTATTTTTGGAAACATTCAGAACAAACAAAATACACTGCGGATTTTATGTATTTATTAGAAAAATGAGTAGGTGTAATTTAAAATGTTAAAAATATTAGTAGAATTTAAAAATATTGAATTATTTTCAATCTATTCCACATTCTTGTAAAAAACATTAACTTCTGTCTCACTCCAGTTTGTTGCAATTCGGGTAGAAAATTTGTACTTTGCGTAAAGATCGGCAGTCTAATAATAATAAACATTTATTCTGAAATCTTTTGAGAATCTCGGTTAAATGCAAAATGAAGCTATTCAAAGACTTCAACAAGCTGTTACAAGAATGTCGTGGAAATATTTCTGAAGAAGTAAAGCGTACATGGTGTGAATCTAAGGCATTTTCTTACGTGTAGGTGCAAATTGCATACTGAAAAAGATAAACCAAGTCTTTAAACGTATTTCTCTCTCTAAATCATGTTTTTCAAGTTTCCAAGAAGTGCACGACATCTCAAACACGGCCCGAGCTACTAACTTCGTTCTTTAAAATTATCAAAGGCAAAACTTCCTCTGCCAAGCTGAATCTGAAAAAGATTCAAAATTGAATATTCTCTTATCATAGCAAATGGAAAGAAATTCTAACATTGAAATTTCAGTGTGACCCAATTTTCTAATTTTTTATTTTATTTTAGTAAAGTCCCAACTTATGGATTCGTTTCATTTTAGTAAAGTCCTAACTTTAGCAGAGTCCTAAAATGGAAAGAAATTCTAACATTGAAATTTCAGTGTGACCCAATTTTCTAATTATTTATTTTATTTTAGTAAAGTCCCAACTTATGGATTCGTTTTATTTTAGTAAAGTCCTAACTTTAGCAGAGTCCTAAAATGGAAAGAAATTCTAACATAGAAATTTCAGTGTGACCCAATTTTCTAATTTTAAATTTTATTTTAATAGAGTCCCATCTTATGGATAGGTGTTTTTTGTTAATAAATCCTTAACGAAGCCATGAAGAACATTTTCGTAAAAGAAAAAGTTATTTGAAATGATCTTAGGAATCTCTATTTCCAAGGAAATAGATTTTTATATTTAAAAAATTGAATAAAAATTAATACAAATTTAAAGATTTTATTAGCAGATCTGTCTAGATGTATATAAATATTTAGAAAATTTTCATTTGTATTCTCAGGAGAATTATTCAGTTATTTTTTCGTAACTGTCCGTTTTGACGTTTATACGCCGAAAACAACCTTCAAAGTTGGGATAAAAAAACTATTTCAGGAAATATCTTGAAAAATAATGGATATCGAAAAAGTGATGAAAACAAAAGCTGCTCGTCTGTTTAAAACGGATAAAGTGATGAAAACAAAACGTTTGAATATTTTTAGGTTAGCTTGAATGATTCCGTTTTAGAAAAATTTTCAAATTTTGTCAACGCTTTGAGTAAATATTAAGTGTCATAGTCATTGACTTTTATGTTATTAAACAGATTAAGATATTTCATGGTAAATAATATTTTTACACTTAAATCTGTATAAAAAATGTCTTAAAATTTCAATCGTTTGAAATTTTAATGTAAGTATACTTACTACAGGATAATTGCATGGAACAGCAACGAAAAAGATTCTGTTGTACATTAATTTTCCGAAGTGATTAATATTTTGCTGGAAAGAGTCGACAATGAATGTTTAAGTCGTCTATTTTTGCATATCTTCACTGTTGCCTCGACTATTAATTTTTATTTCGTCCAAGATGAGTTTCACTCCTAGCTGCTACTTTAAAGTACATATTTTCTGATGATTATGCAGATTTAGCCCAACTATGCACCACGAGTCACGCAACTGGGAGGGTATATTTCTTTTTTGGCTAGAATTGAAAAACGATGGTAAACGAAAACTTGGATGCCGTCATATGGTTTGGCTTCCCATTACCTTGCTTTTTTTGCCGGCAACTAACGACATGCATGCAAAATTCGGGTACCCTTTTTTCAAAATGGGACGGCAGTTACAACCTTTACTTTAACTCTTTCATATTGTGCATTTATTTTTTATTTTTTATGTATAAACATTTATTTATGCACAATTACAACGAACATTCATTCCATATTGCGTAAAAATCAAGATAAACAACTTTTATTTGCATTATATGAAAATCAATTATTATAATGTGACAAAATTGTTGATTAGAAGAAACAGCACGGACCCGAGTGCTTTTCTTAGATCAAGGCTTCACTGTATTTTATTTTACTGTAAATAATGTTTCTATATTATTACTATTATTCTTATCTATGAAATTGAGAATTAACAAAATCTGCAGTCCGGTAATAAATATTTGTTCAATATTTGTTTTATAAGTTTCTTTATAGCGTACACAGTGTAGTAAGGTGACACTGTGGTAGAACGACAGGATCTAAGAAACAGCACGGACCCGAGTGTTTTTCTTAGATCAAGGCTTCACTCCTAAAATCTTCTGACTGTTTCAATTAGCACCTACTAAATTTTGGCACAAAATCCGGGGTCTAGTTATAACGAGAGAAAACTACTGGCTTGTACGCCACTTCGTAAATCGAATCCGCGTTGCATAACGAGTCAAGTGTTACGGGTCGACTGTAACAGGCGTTCCGCTGCGTTCACGCGAATCATTAGCCGGCAATGAATTCGCAATGAGATTCTTGTCAGCGGCAGTGACGCGGGTCTCGATATACCTTAAAGCTCGCAGCTCCGGAGACACGTAAGACCTTTTGTACGTTCAAGGGAATCAGAGTACCTACGTCGGCGTAATTGTGTTTGCGCCGTGAATCGTGACTTGTTCCACACTGGATTAGCGTTAACAGGATAACGATTGTTCCTCGAATCGAATCGACGACTTCGAAAACTGAAGGACGACGACGACGACAACGTTCCCTAGGTGTGCTGTGTTTAACGTTCGCGACATTAGTAGTGCCGACCGAATGCTTGTTCAAAGTCAATTTACACGTTTCTTTTTTCTTTTTCTTTTTTGTTCCACGACGATTTATCCGCCGTCTGAATGACAATTCCTCCTCCTAATACCTCCTGTAACTCGCTTTAGACAATACTCCGCGATTTACGCCTTTCACGGCAAGCTTTCAATCGTGATTACTTCTAACGAGTTGTTGGACAACGACACTGTGCACCTCCGTGAGAAGCCGTGCTGTTCTCGATGCTCGATCCGATTGCTAGACAATCGACCCGATAATTAAAAGGGTATAGTGGGTGGTCAAATAATTAAAGCCACATATAAGACATTTTTATTGCAATTGTTTTAAGATTCAAAATTAGTTCGTAGAAAGTTTTAATATTAGTGAAACAATTATTATTTTTATAAAACAACCTGTACCGATCACATTTTGTGCTTGGTCACGTTAGTGTGAATGGATATTAACCATAAGTGAATATCGGATAACGACGTTAATTAATAATGCCATACATTATACACAGAAATGGTAGTACTGATACTGCAAAACAATTTAGTGGATAATGTAATATGTAGACCGTGTTTGTATGAAATATTATGTAAAATAGGAACTCAAAGTGGAACACTTAACTAACAATATATTGTATCAAAATTTACATAAACATGGTATGTTACACAATAATTGACGTGAACGCAATTTTATATGTTAAGCAGTAACTGAAGTGTATGCAATATGATATTTATCCTATCCATTGTATTGTATCTTTTGTTGCTACCAGATTTAGACAGTAAAATACTAAAGCATTTATTTAATTCAAATAAAATGATTGTACATTTTCTAGTTCAAGGTCATAGTGTACTACATCATTGAACTCTGCACATCAGCTACGACATTATCAAGTTAAAAATACAGGGTGCAGCGGAATAACATGTACGAGCGGGAGGTGATTCCTTATGAGAAAATAAGAGAGAAATATACAACAACATTTTTTCATCCGAAGCTTCGTTTCCCAGGAAACCGAGTTTGAAAATGCAGCGAGTATACGTACTATTAGATAGGAATCGTCTGACTCGTCTGATCAGGACCGACCTATTCTACTTCCTGCGTATACTAGAGCACGCGAGTCCGACGGATCTTCAACCGCGATTTTTCCGAAAACCATGCGTCATACGAAAAAATGTTGTTCCTTTTTTTCGATTAATATTCACTTGTAGAATCACCCCCTGTCATGGTGCCATTTAAAAACCATCGATGACCTTGATAACGACAACAATCAGAACATTTCTTTATGTCACCATATTTGCATTAACAGTACAACTTGTTTCTCGAACATTTTCTTCTATCTTCAAGCCTAACGAAGCTATTTAGGTGTCCTGTTTCTCGAGAATCACCCGGTATATTCAAGTAATTATTGTGAGATATCAGAAACAGGTGATTTTAATTGCCTTGTGCCACTGGTTTTAATGTCAGCACCAAAGAGCTGAATAAATGTACGTCGACATATTTAAAGAACTAGTTGAAGTAGGTTAAAGCCGTTTGAATGTCATTGCCAAAAAGCTGTTTAAAGCTGCCTGGACGGATCCGCGGAGCTGGCAAAAGCTACCTTAGGCTTATTTAAGAATAACGAAGTGACTGGTTAATGCTAGGTTAATGCTGTTAGTCAAGACGGTTCAACCTGGCTTGACAGATATAAAAAGATTGTTGAAACTGCTTTGATACATCCAGGCAGCTGTCTAAAACTGCGCTTGCGTAAATAGTCGATTAAGCGGGAATCCGTAGTACCAGTAGAATCAATAAGTGAATTTTTAAAACTTCAAATGGTTTTGTAGGGCACAGTGAAACTATGAAAGTACTTTCGTAAAAAATTATTGAACAAATTCATTGTTTCGTGGCTTTAATATACTCAGGATCACGCGACATCCGGCGAAATATATTGTTACAATTTTTATGTTATTCTGATGTTAAAATCATGCGATGGAAACATAATAGATTATTAAATATAAAATAGTAAAAATATGACTTGAAATGCATATTTTGCAGATTTGATTATCGATTTAAAAAAAATTGAAATTTCACATTTAAACTAATCAAATTTAACTATAAATAAGTATCTCCATAAAATATAAAAATCTTCGAAAAAATGCATTTTCGAAGTCCCTCGTATAATTTATCAAGCGACTTCTATGATTAAATAAAAGAAGACTCTTTTTATTTCTTAGATTTTGTCTGTTATGCCATTTTAGCGAGCAATTTTGTTTCCCGCAAGAACTCGATGGAGTTTCCTATTTTGTTTTCTTTGAATAATCCAGCAGTTTTCATTTGATTTAAGACGATAGGTTACGTATTCACGAGCGACGTGGTTCCAGCCAATGCGATAGAACTTGCATGCAGTCTATCGTCACTTAAGGAGTTGAAACTTCCTAGGAGAACGTGAGCGTATTCACAAGTTTTATACTACAGACTTACACTGTCCGCAGCAATCCGACTGCACTCAGCGAATCTCTATTTGCAGCAGGATATTGTCAATTGGACCCTCGTACGATGTACTATATGGTTAGCGCAGGTGTGTAGATACGCATTCCCTGAACTCCCAATTGATGCCATTTTCACTGGGATCGATAACAGAAGACGAAGGATTTGTTTTCTCTATTTTTAGCGTACTGTTGTTTACTTTTATACAGGATGGACCACAGCATATTGCCATTTCCATTTACCTTACCACTATTATTATTAAATGGTTCGGGTATATAGGAAAAAAGTCACATTCTGACGTTAATAGTTTATTCACTCGTTCGTATTTAAAAAAATGCAAGCATCTGATGTGCAGTAGAAATTGCCACAAACTCATAAATCCTCGGACCATTTTCACCATCCTGTAGTAATAAAGAAAGGGAAAAGGGAACATTTATTTGCAAACGCTTGCCCCGCTTTGTTCAATTTAGTGTCTACGTATCCAATTTTAGAGGCGTTAACGTGTATATTGCGAGGAATGCAACAAGGTCGTAAATGGCTGTATCTTGAATCCTTCCAAGACCGCTGGATCCATAAATCTCGGAGGTAAATCGTGTCGATTCGTGAAGGAATGCCTGCAAGCGAGAATACATATAAGTACGTCCTGGTAAACGGAGAATCGAGGCAAATTTGTCGTTACATTTGTGTAAATTAATTTCTGATTACGCAGAATATGTTTCCGTAATGCGTTTTCTACAATTGCGAATAAATCCTCGCTTCGATTGTGAATTTTAAATAACAACTACAAAAAGGAACATCAGTCAAGTGAAGTAACAATAAAAATTCTGTAATAATTGTGATTTAATTGAATATTCGTAAAATGTATTTTTAAAGTACTCAGTTAAACGATTAATATTCTTTCTGGTTTTATTCACAAATTGGTAACAGAACTTATCTTGAAATTAAAAATGAAATCAGAGTTTCGTAGTCTAACAAATATGAAGTAAATATTTACAATAATTATTTACATTCTTTTTTGTTTTTAAATAGCTCATTATTTGCAAGTATGAGATTTTGTTAATATAATTAATTGTGATGCGTTTAAACACGCATAACTTTTGAACCAGTGGATTCCTAACGTCGAAACTTGAATTTTTCGCATTTTCTCGTCAAAATCTACAGAATTATGTATGAAAAAGTTTAAAATTTTTGGTCCCGTAAAGTGAAGATTAGTCTAAATGAAAATTAAAACGCACAAATCTTTTCAGTTCTCGATCAATTAAAGACTACATCACTATCTGTACAACTTGTAGAACTGAGTAGTTTTAAAAGTTTACAAGTCTATGTATCTTTTAAACATCATTGTAAAAATCGGATTTTTTGGTTATTCACATTCTTCATTTAGAAAGTTGACGTTTCGATTTTTGAGAGCTTCTATAAACATTATAAGTAAAATCTGATATCTAAATACAAACTATACATCGATTAATCAGATAAATCAACGAAACACTATAACAAGAGAAATGAAATAATGAAATCAATATCAGTTGAAACGAAGTTGAATATCGATATTTTTCGAGACAAAGATTGTCTTCGTGCTCCACTTCCGAAGCAAAATGGAATATTCGATATTTAATTACAGGCGTGGTAGTCAGATTTACATCGACATTCTTCTAGGGACCGTTCACTGTATTTTATAGACATCTTTTCATCTTCTTACGATTTTCCGTTGTTCCTACGTCACTTGCCATTAAGACGGGTCATCCGGAGCCAAGACATTCTCGAACATTCTCCGAGGTTTAATAGCCCTTCGATAACGTCTAACCGAATAGCCTTAAAGACGTGAGCTGCTGAGTACAGCAACTAGCAAGTCGGATCGGTGCTTTGATGAGAAGGGACGCATACCCGTGGGGAACATCGGAGACTCGCAGAGGATGATACGCTTACCCGTTCCAAACTTACTTGGCGCAGGACGAATGTTAAGAGAATACTTCCTGCGACGAAGACCCATACTAACTTATCTCTCTAACTCTTTTACTCGAATTCTCTATTTTCTAGTTGCAAGCTGATTGAAGAGGATGCACGATTGGCTGGTACAGTAATGCCTCGGGTGGTATGTAACTTGGGGGACCTAATTTTTTCCGCTAAAACTTCACTGATTCTGTTCATTTCTTCGAGATAACTGTAGATATTGAAATTTCGAGGCGAGAGGTTCGCTGGTTCAAAAGTTACAAGTTCTAAAATTCACTATTTAACAGAGATCTAAGTGCTTACACAGTGATTTTTAAGTTCTCACTATTTTCAAGCTTCTGACCTTATCGAATATACTTGTTGTTAATTATAATCAACAATTACTTCGTATACTCAAATCACCTGAATTTGTATAGCACTTTTAGTTTTCCTTGACCAAGTAATATTTTACACTTTTTGTATATTAATCAGTAATTATGGTTGGTGATAAACAAATATTACTTCCGCAAAGAAATCCTCGATTTACAACTTTTATTCCAGATTTTTCGCTGTATTCATTCTACCCCGATTCATAGTGCTTCCTTCGCCAATTCATTCGTGCCGTAATACTCGTACTTCCCCACGCAAATTGTGAACGTAACGCGAACATCCATCTAGTCATTATTCCGGACTGATTAAACTTCTTTTTATCCGTAAGAATAGTTTCTGGCCATTTTTCCCTGTAAGGAATGTGTTTACTGCTGTCGACAAATGGACGGGGGAACTTAAAAACTGAAATTGGATACCGCGGAAGCAGCAAAATAAATGTTTAGAACAAATCACTGAACAGTTGGTGTTTAACCAGTTAATCTAAATCTCTATTGCGGTTCTCTTCGGTTACCTTTTCATCAATTAATTGTTAACTTTTTATCAAATAAATATGTCATCCTTCCTCGTTTTTCGTAAAACTTATAATCAACAAAATTTATAACATTGCTTAATTTTATTACCGTACTCTGTAGGGAATTTTGAAAACTAAATTCCGCAGTTAAGACAACTTTAAACACGCATAATTTCTGAACCAGTAAATTCCTAACGTTAGAACTTTGATTTCTGGATTTTTCTCATCAAAATCTACGGGATTATAAAAAAATAAGTCAAAAATTTTTGGTCCCCTAAAGCGAAGTTTAGCCAATAAAGATTGTCTTATAGTTTTGACGTAGTTAATAGTATTAATATTAATAAAACGTTATCAGCTATCCTTACCAAGCTTGGTAATTCTCCGAAATATTAATTACAAAATCGAAGAAGGTCTTCTCAACTAAATAGCACATAGTACACAAAAAAATAATTCCTTTTTGCAACATTTGTATGGATTTATGTGTAAGTGTTTGTAGAATTTGGTACTGGGCCAATACTTTTGCCCGGCGTTATCTCTCGGTCGCTAGATGTACGACTCGGTATTAATTCGGATATCGGAGGCTCAGCGGCAGTGAACGAAGCGATTGAAACGATACCGTTTGCTTAATAAGATCCACGTTGTAGCACGAAACACCTCACGTTTCCAATACTCCGTCGAAGTCGATACTCCCAACGTAAACTTTCTTTGAGCGTGCAGGGTTAATAGTTTTCCAATAAAAGTTGCTGAGGTCGCGAAATCCTATTGCGTCGAGAAGGCTACGCTTGGCGAGCGGATGGAGACGCGGTCGCGTCGTACCAGCAAAAAGGGAGGTCAGCCCGATTACTTTAGCCGGTACGAAATGTCCTTTAACAGAAAAACGATCCCCGTGAACGATAACGGGATTAATACGGCCATTTCGAAGGCGCGAGGGTTCGACGTTTCCGGCCCGGCCCGGCTTTGTCTTGATCACGAAACCGAATCGTCTTGCGGACAGAACCGCGCCTGGAAATTGCGACAATAAAAACCTGTCGCAGAACAATTCCACGCAAACAAACGTAACTGTCAATTGTTCACAGTTTTCCAGCTAACGTATACTTTTATAATAAATATTTTCATCTTGGCATCGTCATAAATAATAACGAATTAATTCATGGGGTATGATATAGCAACGTATAGCGCTGTCGCAGAGATGAAAATGCGCTTTGAAGTGACCTGCAGGATTACTGGACCCAGAGGGGCTCGCGCTTAACGGACCCATTAACTGCTGCGTCGCATGTTGAGGTTTATGACACGTCAATCATTCAGCTAGAAGCTAAGCCTACAAGTACACCTCGTGTCTAAGCACGTGCACTACTAATTAACTTCTGAGGCCCCAATTCGATGACGGTAGAAAACACCATGTCAAAATTCAAAGATGTCAGTCGCTCTAAACGTCAGTCGCGTCATGAACATGGCCTACACTTATACAGAGTGTCAGGAAATTATGTATAAAAGCGTTTAAAAAAAGTTTTCTGCTGAATTGACCTTGACAGAGTTTCTCAAAGTCAAATTGTTTTATCATTGTATCGTGATCGTATTATTTTGAAAATTGACGTCCAAATAACACAAAAACTTACATGATTCAGAATTACATTGCAACGTAACAACAATTAACAGTAGGTTCATTTTTGTCCCATGATTCCTCTCACTTGACCTCGAAAAAGACTGTCAAGGTCGCAGAAAACTTTTTTAACTTCGTCGATCCTAACATGCAGTATTGTAACGTTTTTCACACAGAATTTCTTGACACCCCGTACATCCCTGGCAAGGTTGGTCTCGAGAAGTGGAATACCTTCTCGATTGTGCAATCTTAACACGCAAATTCTAGTCTGAGAATATTACTGTAGTACGGAACAAGTACTGGTTTCAGCTGCTCTGTACCCTATCGACATTCGCATGAGAAGAACACGTCAAAGGGTGAACTTTATTGCATGACATTCCTAGCTAAGTGCTCGAGTACGCTATAGAACTCTGTACGATTAAGACTACTCTACACGCTATCGTTATTAAGTTGCTATGCCCTATGATTTCTGTCTTATACACGTATTAAGGGAGGGCCGTTCTCAATTGCACGGCGATAGAGCCTGATGTATTCAGAAACGGCCGGGATAGATGATATGTAGCAATAACGGATGATAGAAAACCGATATCTTATGCGAAATTGATTGGAATTGTACGGTGACATTTATTCTTTCAACAGAACAAACAAAAACTCAATACCAATCTTTAAGTAAAATTCTGTACCAAAGGTACCAGCTACTTATGCTGCCATCTGGCGGATCAGCTAAACACCAATATGGCGGCACCCTTACCTACCAAAAACGTTTGAAATCTTTAAAATTTACTCGCGTATAACTTTCGAACGAGTGAACTCCGTGCTTTGAAACTTGCATTTTTAGAGTTTTTTCGTCAAAATCTGCAGGATTGTATGAAAAAGGTGCGAAATTTTTGGTTCCAGAAAGTAAAGAATAGCCTTTTAATTCTGCGATTACCGCAAACAATTCGGAAAATCATAAGTGGCCCTAACTTTTTGGTTAGGGACCGTAAAAAGACTCGTTTGTACTGTTGGTGCTGGGGACAGTTGTGTTTCATTTTTAACGTTAATCTGTCCAAACTGCGAATAAATGTACAATGCGTCAGTATCGTGGACCGGGAACCTCGGAGTTCCAGAAAATCTTCATTAAAGTTTGGACTTCCGCGTGCCTCGCCCTAACCACAGCTTTTCAAATGGTCGTTGCATAATAGTTTCGAAAATAGTTCCAATAGCGGCCAGAACTTAACACGTCGACTACCGTGCCAGACTGGCGCCAGCTTTTCACTGTTGCTGTCCTTACCATAGATGACTGGAACTACGAATTTTCGAACGAAGTTTTTAACAAATACATAAAAATTCAAAGCTTATAAAACGAAAATCATTGATGACTCAACCCGAATATTATAAAAGAAAATTCAAAAGCAAAAATATTTGAATACGTCCATTCCTAGTTGCCATTAAATCATCCGAAGTATCAATAAATAATATTTAGCTATTGTAAAAATTCATAATTTCTCTTGCAGTTTATCATTCAATAGTAATTTGTTTCTATTACAGTTAAAATGTAACTTTCTGCTAGGCATGTGTTTCGAAACTTAATTTATATTCGAATTAAAGTCGGTTATCTTAGATGGGGAACTATAAAACTTTAATAAAGCAATGTAACGGTGTATAGATAAAGTTTGAACATCAAATTGCCATCTGTCAAGCTATACATATTACGAAGCTATTACATCGTGGATACTAGAGCAGGAGTAAACTGAATTGAATACTGTAAGCCACTTATTATAATCGAAGCACGTCATGACGCCAGAGACAAAATCGACATTCTACCACGCGGGAGTGCAGCAACAAGGTGAGCTCCATTTACTTTCAATTTATGATACTTAGATCACAGAATAATTATACCGATAGGAATAGCAAATATAAGAGTTTCCACACTGAATCACTCGCTAAACACTTGAACAATTCAAATAAGAATGATTGCATTATTTAAAATGCGGCGATCACGTATGAAAATGTTAAACATTTTGCTCACTTAAAAAAATCACACATAAAGCAGTTCATCACATTATTTGAAAAAAGTTCTTTATCAAATTAATGAAAATATATCTCCGAAACAAAACGATTATCTTATATTTCTTTAATCACAGATTTTTTATTTTGGAATATCGTAGTTTAGCAAACTAACATTGCAAAAGAAAGGGAACACAAATTTAATTAAATTTTTTGTTTGGGAAAATGCGAATCTACAGTACAAACCACTAAGGCGACAGTGGTTTTAATTGATTAAATTTAATTAAAATATTACCGACACAACGAATGTTGACGTACTTTAACTAACAATGACTCTCACGTTGTATAAGGAATGAACAAGAATGACTTCAATAAGAATAGAAAAACATAAAATAACCTACGTAATGAAAATTATAAAAAATATGAAATGAGCAACTGAAATTCATAGATAGTAAAAAGATTGTCGTAATCTATTTTAAGTTTCGTATACCTTTCTGGCATTTTCGTTTAATTTTTATATCACATTCTGTCAGCTACACAGTCTGCAGCATCCTCTTCATATCCTTTATATCGGAATGAAAATATTAATTCTAGGGTATACCCGGATTATGGATTTCTCATGTTGACAACCTCTTCTTTTTTCAAGAAAGAATTTACTACCTATACGCTACACATATTCTAGTTTTACAATAATTTACTAATCTGAGCGTAATGCGATTAACATGCATTTGTTGGACAACAAATTGAATCGTTTCGAGCCGCGTGTGATTTAATCCTGTTTTACAGCGGGATTCGATAAATGCATTCTGTAATCATTGAAAATATGTTCTATGGTACATGGAATATCGCGCACAGCTCCGTGCATGCGTTAGACAATAGTTTATGCCGCTGCGAATTTATATAAAATATTCGCAACTGCACAACGTATTGATTATATACATTGAATGTGTCGCGTATGCCATAGAATTGGTATGGCTTCCTACCTTCGCTGACCAGGTAAAGAACCAACAACTGAAAAATATTAGGTGGATCGTGTTTTATGAACATTTACTTGTAAATTTGAATTCTGTGAAAAATTGATAAAACTTTTATTGTACACATTCACACCCCCATATTCACCTTTACACGGACCAAATTTACCTTTTCACAAATCAAATTCATTTGACCAAATTCGTACCAAATCTCGTACCAAATTCTTTATCAACATTTTTCAGAGTTCTACACTCGCGTGAACGGTTCATAAATGACTTTTTTCATCAATTTAAATTTAGGAAAAAATTACTTGATATGATGCTCTCCCGACCGGCATATCCTCAGCCCGTACCACACCTGCTCTTGCTTTTTACGCTTCGTTGTACACCCTGTATAGGCTTTGAGGAAAAAATAGGCATACGGAAACTTTCTTCGTTTTCTATGAAATTCTGGACGATAAGAAATTTCGAATCGCTGTAATCACAAAATAAATAGTAGTGCAAGGGGTTAAGACGTTTAAGATAGGTAGGAAAGAAGTTATAGAAAATCTCCTTTCTAGTGTCCTTGCCTTAACAGAGGCATACGCAAATAATGATGTAGAGTAATTGAATAATGTTGGAGGGTGTATGGCAGGGTTACGCACTATGCATACAATTTATCACGAGATTGCCATCTCGAGCAGGCCGTGCTGGCTCCGACAAGAAATTCCATTAAGCCGAATCTAGGGGCGACAATGGCAAGCTCGATAACGCAAGATCTCCCTAAGAGAAATCAATCGTGAGTCAGCAGGGTTTATGGCATTCGCAGGCTCTTAAACGCTGTCAAGGCTGAATGCATGACGCATCGGTGCCCGGGGGCAAGTTCAGCGAGCGGGCGTTTCGCGGAAATTTTTGCGCGAGTCCGCGGTGCGAGCATCGACTTTCACGGAACAAATTGCTTCCGAATGAAAAGTTCCGTGTCGGCGGGCCGCATTCTGCTCGAGGTTGTGTATTTGAAGTGCGGAGTTAGCTTCCGCGCGCGGCGCGGGTTAACATCGTGTCAGAAAAAGGAAATGTCTCTTAATGGATGAACGATCCCACGGAACGATAACGACGGCGAACTTCCAGGCATTCACCGAGTCAGCGTCATGCAACGAATCCGCATTACCCTTTTTTCGCGGCCGTAAAATTCGCCAGCTAGCCTGGCTGCCGCGCCGGCTCCGTGGCGCGGGGATTCGATCTCTCAATTTATGCGTTCATAATACACGAGTTTACTTCGAGGTCGGGATGATAAACGACAGTGATTTTTCTGAGAGTTCCAACTTTCGGCCAACGAAATGTGAACTCTACATCACGCCACCGCGTCATACAGGCTGCCTCTAGAACCTCCGCCACCTGCAAATCCCTTATTTAGGACCGCGAAATGCCGTTTAGAGGGACCCGCTAGCTCAGCTTCTACACCTCCGGACAAAACAGACGCTTTCTAAAAGACGATCACTGTTTTAACATCGGACCATACGACTTGGAGGTTTTTAAGAAGTTAGAGCAATTTGTTTTCTACAAGATCGCGAAAAAAATTTTTAAATTAAATTAAATTGTACTGATGGTAACAGAATTTCCTAGTATGGCAATATTCAACGAATTTGTTGCCATTTATTTTTATAAAGTTCATTATTATTTCATAATATTGCCTATAACTATTTACCTAATTGCTATAGACTATTTAGTTTAATAATTTGATGAAGGATGTCGACAAAAAATAATTTATGAAAGCTGCAATGTGAAAATCACGTAAATTTATTTGTCCTTGATTCGATCTTACGGATAGTATAATTTTTCATAAATATGGGAACCGTAAATTAAATTTACCAGTCCGATAATGTTTTATCGAAAACAAAAGCTACATTTTTTCATCGATGTGCAAAGCGTTTCAACGAACGCAAGAAAAGTGACGGTCGCAAGCAGACTCAAGAAACTTGCCGAACGTCGCGAAGACAACCCAACTGCGGAAAATAAGTTAAACGAGCAACTCCAAGCAGACTTGCATCGTGTAAACTTTCGCGATGACGTCATCACTAAATGATACAGAGTTCTCGACAGGAATTATTATACTCGTTAGAGGAATTAGTTAAGGGCTAGACGTGTCTATTAATAAGACTGCGACTTCAACGAGTCGTGCCTGTAAACTGTTAACTTCATTTTATGATAATACCACGGTGCAACAACATGGTTATCGTATTAAAAGCTGGTGACTGCGCGGCAGTGTCGCCGATGTTTTGCGCTTCCAATGTGGCGTAATTGAATTGCCGAAATGAACACGTACGATGGTTTCAACTTTATCATCTGATAGCCAGCAATTTCCGAGGAGGAACTTTTTGTGTGTTGGAATTGTTCAATGATTACAGAGATAATAGACTCGGCTGGTTCACGCATATTTTCATATTCGTATGCGGTATAGGTCCTATGCAATCGTCCATTGATAATGATTTATAATTATTAAAATATTTATCGTCGCTTATAAACAGTACATTTTGTATATATATAAATCTTTCATTTAAGGTTACACTTTTGAGAAAATAAAGATGTAAATCCCTCCCATCAGTAGTACGTACAAAAAGTACAACCGGTAGATTAGGAACGGAAGCGTTAATCAATGCCTATTCAGTACGAAGTGTATAACGAATTTTCAAGCTCATTTCTCTCGAAACCGAAGTTTCCAATGTAAAATCGTTGTTCTACATTTTCGACATACTTTTACATAAGAAATAGTTCTGTGCTCAATTATAATAGGTATTCATTCTGCTTCGTACTGTACATTCAATCAAGATTCATATTGATTTTATCTTTATTTTTAATCACGTTCCATCAACTCGATATCCTTGAAACTTCTACGAATAATATTGGCTCGAGTAGAAAGTTTCTTGTTCGCGACACCCTAGTTTTAAACAATTGTAATTAACCTAATTTTATGAAAATAATTTTAGAACAGCTAGTCCACTGTACACCTCATGTGCACAATTTTTTCGTTTCAAACGAAATTAATATTTTACTGAAATCAATAACCAATAAGTGCTATTTAGTTAAGCCACAAGGAATCACCTTGAATGACCTCGAGCCGTAGGTCACGTGTTAAGACGTTCTATTAAATAGTACAAAACAAAAAATATAACATTTTAATTTAAAAAAAGGTACATTGTACCTTGGAATTGGTTTTTATTAATATTATTTATTGACCATTTAGCTACTTTCCTCATAAAAGGTAGGAAGAAGTAACACAACGAAGTAGGAAATTCATTTTCGACTTTGCGAAGTTTAACCCTCCGACTACTGAAGCGCGGAGTACTGTGCCGGAGTTCTCCCCACTCTAGCTTGACTTGCAATCCGTGACTCCGACACGGAAGGTTAAAAAACACCATTATACACGAGCAAATGTTTGCTGGAATCCAATTATTCCAACATAACCTCCAATTGCTTGAAAAATTATAGTTGGCGGAAAGAATTAGGTAGATTTCTTTGTAAGCGACCCAGTTATGAACTTGTTCTCTGACGGATACATAAAACTGTAGGTCTAGAGTAAATAAAATTGTAGAAATTCGAACGTTTAAATAATCTGACAGAGGAAGCACTAGTTCTTAACATTTCCACTTTCCAGAGGTGTCAGTAAAAATTATTTTTAGGAACCCCAGTACATTTTAAATTTAATCTGAAATAAAATTGTGAAATTTGTAAAAGTAAATGTGAAATTATAAAATCCAGATGAAATGAAAAAGTAATCATGAATAATTTCCCAAAAAATTAAATTACATTCTACGCTATCTACCCGGTAAATACTCTGAACGAGTTAATTCATGGTTAAATATGTCAATTATGCTTGGTCCGGTTTAAATTTTGTAAATGTTTTGTTGTTTTCGCAACATATATTTTTTCAGTTTAACGTTTTCTTCTGCAATGCCGTGTCTTTTCCCAATGTTCTCGTGGAACGACAGAAGTGTAGCAATTTCTTTCCTACGTTTTCCAATTCACTGAAAGTATACTCAATGGCACACTGCGGATCGAAGATATCATTTAACAGAAATCATTTAATTTCTCAATTGAAATGAAAACCACCTAAGTTCGGTGTGTTACTACGAAGAACTGAAAATTAAAATTTATTTATATGATGATAAAATTTGACTGTCGAATAAATTAAATTTTCATGTGTATATTTTTGCGGCAATAAGTCGAACAGATTAAATTTTAATTTTAATCAGTATATTTTTGCGATAATAATCTTTTAAAATGTAACTGTCGAATAAATTCAATTTTAATTTCAGTCTTTTAATATCTGACAGTTGAATAAATTAAATTTTGCTTTTAATCTGTATATTTTTGCGGTTAGTATAAATAACAAACTGTGTACTGACACTTCGACCGAGATTTTTTCTTGAAAATAGAGCATCGCATGAAAAAGTTTACTTTATGTGTTCAGAAATAACATCGTCCTTCTCATTGCAAACTTTTATATTCTTGGTGAACCATCTTCAAATTAATTATTCAGAATTTTTCATAAGCTGTATTATTACTTTACTCGACCAATTGGCCGGAGCAAGTAGAACGAAAGTACGACGATTAAATTCTTAAGAACTATTAGTTGCATTTATGGGAGTAAGACAACTTGGACATGCGTCACTAATTACGTACAAGACTTGAATACTCGCGTTCCTCTAGTTGACAAATTGCCCCGTCCGGAATCTTATTGTTTAATCTCTCGTTGTGCATACGGAATCTGAAGCAATCCTGATGGAGAGCTTAAAGGGACTAGCTAACGGCGCATCCCTTTATAAACATAGCAGCTTGACCATTCCAGGCCGGTGCTGTATTACTCAGTATATTCCCAGGACAACGAGTTACAAAGAAAGAGAAGATTACTTAAAATTAAATAGGTTAAGTCAAGCAGGAGTGGAAAAACTGAGAAGAGAAGGATATAGTTTAAATAGAACAATCAAGATACAATTTCATATTTGTTATTTTACAATATTACTAATATTATAAGTATGCCATTGTAGGAAAGCTTTAAATCGATAAATAAAAATTCTGTCTTTATACGTACCTGTCCACAGAGCTTGTCTCATTAGACTATAGCCATTCACAAACGACTGTCATCTTCTCAGCTCCTAATCAATCACGGAGGACCAGCTAACGCTCTCTTGATTAATTCATGCGTTGATTGTAGGCGGACGTATTTTGGAAGTGTCATTATTTTGCATCTATTGTTAGAGATACGTTGTATAATTTTAAAAACAACTCGATGCAAAAATATTAGGTGTATGCAAAAGTTTTCTTCCATCGTTCATGCATGACTCGTAAGCAGAAACAGATTTTTATGCAAAATATAGATTGCCTACATGAATTGCAACAACATGCAGTGAAATAGAAATTAATTTGTTTTCTTAATATGGTTAGTAGGTTTAAAATAATATCACAGTATATTTAAATTCTTTTAATGTTTTTTCTATTTTAAATTTAAACTTTTAATTACTTTTACAAATAAACAGTATTAAAATTCATGCTGCACAGATTAGATTCCATATTGACTTTATTTTTTTTTTTAAATCGAATACTCCTGAAACATTCACGGATAGTGATCAAGTAATACGGGATTAACCCTAATTTTTTTAGGCATCGCTCAAGAGAATATCTTTAAAAAACTTTTAGAAAACAGGTAATAGCTTTGGCGGACGTTTTGTACAGAAGGGCGAGAAATCTAGCGGCGGTATCGTCGTAAGTAAAAGTGCTGTGCGGTGAAATTAGGCCAACCGATGCACACCGCTCTAAGGTGATTGTCCTGCGGGCGTGACTGCTAGCAACATCGCCAAATAAAAAACAGTTTATAACAGCAGCACGAATCGTTATCCGTTGTACACCGTGTGATCCATTAATTATATCCATTCGAAATGCCGGTGCTGTTTTGGAGAACTGGGAACGATTGGAATTAATATTTATAGCAGCTGTAGTGCGTGTCGATGGGAACATAAAAAATATCCGAGAGGCGATGCATTTTTAAATAAAATTGTTATTTTTCAGATCGAATTTCACGGTGTGTAGATACGAAGAAAAACGAATTTTTTTTTAGTTCAAATTTCTTCTTTTCACATTTATTCGTTCCCAACACTTCCTGCCAATGTTGTTTGCATCTTTCATTGAGAAACCCGTGCAATATGCGAGAGGTCAAATCGGATTTACTTAAAATTTTTTATTGGCTATGTTTTATTGTCGGATATATCATATTGTGCCTTTATATTCTTATACAGGGTGTTCAACTCGAACACCTAAATTATTTCCGTTCCGTAATCCTGTGTAGGTAATTTTAACAGTACTTTCAAGGTTATTGCATTTTTTTATAACACCGTGTGATAGTCGGCGCCACGATGAGTTCAACGACCTACACACCATGAACTTGAAGGCGAAAATTCATCAGATGCACGACTTAAATCAAAATTTCTTTTACTTTTAATAGTAGCGGAAATAATTTAGGTGCTCGGAGAAACCAAATTCATTATACAGGGCGTCAGATAACTGGTGATACAACCGAACAGGGGGTAATTCTACATGAAAATATAAGTCGGAAAAAAGGAATAACATTTTTTCGTTTGACCATTAAACAATTAACAATTAACATAAAAATTAACAATTAAACAAGCTCAAGTAAATTCAAATTTTTGATTGCAAACGGTACTAAAAGAAAAATTCAATTCAATTCGAAAATGCAGCAGATGCACGTGCTACTGATAGGAATCGTCTGCCGTGTCTGATCATGGCCGACCTATTCTACTTCCTGCGTACACCGGAGCACGCGAACCCGATGGATCTTTAAAGTCGATTTTCTCGAAAACGGAGTCTCAAATGAAAAACTTTTTTTCTGTATTTCCTACTTGTTTTTGATATAGAATCAGTCCCTATCCGGTCGTACCACCAGTTACGTGACACCCTGTACACAGGGTGAGCGATGACATAAAAACAAAAATTTTTTGTCCTCGAGACATTTAATGCATCTTTGAAAACGACAAAGATGTTTATCGTAAACAAGTATATTTAACCATGAAATATTTATCCAACAATGCATAACCGGGTACAGAAAGTTACTTTGCGTACAAAAGTAAGTCGGAATAAAAGTATAAAATGCTCTGGTCTGCAACATGATTTTCTTAAGAGTTTCTTGTAAAAAATCTAGTAATTAAAACGTTCCAACTTCTTTTCCACATATCCTTGTTTGCACAATCGCCTCGTACTCAGCGATTCCACCTCCCCGGAGGCATTTTGCATAATGAATGCAAATTGTAACGAATTCCACCAGTGTCGGCTGCTTTCAGACGTTAACATGTAAAATCGTGCTCCTAAGAGTATCTCTCAGATATTCAGAAATGCGCGGAGCACTTATACTTAGACAGAATGCTACGTCTTTCTTTCCTCAATATTATAGAGAGAACGCATTTTAGGGGACCGAAGGTGGCCGAGTTCTAAAGCGCCATTTCCACACAGAAAGTGTTATTCAGAGGGGATTAATTAATAATAATTGAATGTCGGCATTACGTGAAAAGCTGGATCTTCCTTTCGGAATCTTTTTGGTGAAGCGTGCTCCAGTGAACGAGGGGTTGTGAGTCTACGAGAGTGCTTCATCTTACCTCGGATGCAGCGGTAACTGCGCTTTAAGAGAGTATAGGTTCCTGACGCGGCAGAAATACGAGTTTCTCAAGTGATAAGAAGTAAAAACGAAAGTGTCATTTCGTTTAATACTACTTTCTTGTAATCATCAATTACATCCTGGAGGACCACCTAGATTAAAAGCGATGTAAGTCTCGGAAAAAACTATCCCTTAATATCAGCTTATCAAAAAGACTCGTTACGTGAATCAATAAACGGTCGTTACAACAATTTCTATCGCTTTCAGTAATGGCACATCCGATTGTTACAACTGGACTGCAGATTTCACGAACTTAATCTGTCCCGTAAACAATTATTTTTCGATGTTTCATTAAAATTGATTAGTTGGCATTTGCATCTTCCGCATTAAAACAATAAAAGTCACGAAGTTCCAGGCAGATTTACCTAGAAATAACAGCATTACTTATTTCGAGAAAGCTGTGTAAAATTGACACAAGGAATGAGGGTTAAAATTATTAGAAGACTAAATCAATTAAAACCCAGTGATACGTATGTTCATAGTTGAGTTCATTTTCCCCGTGAGAAAAATCTGATCTCAGCCATCCGGAGAATTAAAAGATTTCCCCACGAGTTCGCGAAATCGCTGACCTACGAGAGGTCAGGGACTCTCCTTCAAACATCCGTTTGAAAGAAGACACAATTAGTTAGGGGTGGAAAAAAAAACGAGCGGAGAAGTAAAAGCGGTTTTTGCAAATGTGAAAAACCCGTACAGAAACGATGCATATTCCCGCACACATATGTATACTGCCAGGACGTTGCGCAAAGGTGCTTTCGCTTGTGGAAAAACAGACCCATAAATCAAAGTCCTTGCTTTGCGTGAGGTCTCACAATGCGTTAATTACTGCCAGGAGTGGGACGACTGAAAGTGCGCTGGGAAAGTTCAAATGACTCTGTCGACATAAGGATTGAAAAAATATAAAACAGCGGGTGGAAAATTTCTTCTCAAAGAACAGCGCTGTCTGGGCATACTACAAAGTGAATTTAAATCTTTGCGTTAACGAAGGATGTAGCCAAATCACTTTTTCCTATAACTCTTGCAATTCGTTTTACGATTGTAGAATATAACCCCCTGCCGTACCATTTTCTTTACGGTTGCAGTGCTTAAAACGTCTTCATCCCCAAAAATGTCGTGGAAAAGAATACATATATTATTGCTACATTGATTACAAACAAATCAAATTTTATTTCGTCTAAAAAGAAAGGCGTAACATTCGTATTTGTTAGACTTTGTTTAAACTCGTGTCACATTTAAACATTTGTCTGACTCATTAAAATACAGCAAGGGGTTAAAGGAGTGACAAAACTTTTTTTCGATCATTTTTGTGTTTGAGCCCAAACAAAAAAAAGAGAATACAGAAAAAAAATTTCTATCTTCAAACTCTCATCACCCTGATTTGTCGGCATAAGCGTTACACGGGTAAATAGGGGAAGGGTTTGCACAACAGGTGACCGAGAATGGTGCGGGCGGGCTTATCGCAAACGGAGATAGATTATAGCCGAACTGCGTGAAACACTGTTACCGTGCAGGTAACATTCATTGCCAAAAAGTTTGACCACAACAACAATCTCGTAGAAGCTGCATGACGGAACTTTTAATTAGGTCTATGCCGGCCACATCAACAATTCACTATTGTTTCGCAATGTCGGAAAGCGATAATTCAAACATTTTAGGATTTCCGATTGAAAGCAATGCTTTTGCGAAGTTCGAAGATAAGCGAAATGATACAAATAGGAAAATCCCATTGAAAGCCCGGAACAGCTTTATTGCGGAACAAATCCTCAAACGAACACGTTGTTTGAGGCATTGCAATTTCTCGAGGGATGGAAGTGTCTATTTATCATGCATGAGGATGAGGATCTTGCTACACTTTCAATCTATGTTGTTTGAAGGCTTGTTTGCAGAAACAACAATTAAAGTAAAATAAAAGATTTTATATTATTTATAATTTTGATATTGCGTCGATAGATAAGTTTGTTAGATACTGAACACATGAAAAATATAAGCTCATATTTCATATAAGCGTGTAGTGAAATTAATTTTAATTTGATTTAATTATATGATTCTATTTATTGAAACTACTTTATATTTCATTCCACTCTCGTAACTGATACAGTAAAATAATTGTGTTACACAAAGGTCCCGCCTATTCATTAATTCCTAACGTTAAAACTTGAATTTTTGGAATTTTCTCGTGAAAGTCTACAGGATTGTATAAAAAAAGTCCAAAATTTTTGGTCCCGAAAGGTGAAGTTTCACCTAATATTCTTCTTTCAGGAAATGACCAGACACTTGAGATAGTCATAAAAAGAACCCATTTAAAACGACGATAACTTTTTTATTATGGAACCATACGACTCGAATTTTTTTGAGAAGACAGAGCAATTAATTTACTACATACCGTGGAAAAAAATTTGAAAAAATTGCAATTGGTCGGGTATTACAGAGAGAACACAAAAAATTGTATTTTACTAGTTTTTATGCGAGTTTATAATGATAAAGACATACTGAAATTTACAAATAATTCTACCTAGAAGAATTTCCAAAGAAATGCTGATATAATGAAAATTTAAAAAAATGGGTATTACAGAGAAAACACTAAAAATCGTATTTTACTACTTTTTATATGAATAATAATAAAAATATACCGAAATTCACAAATAATTCTACCTAGAAGAATTTCCAAGGAAATTCTGATACAACGAAAATTAAAAAAGATGCTACTCGTATATCCATTACACATATTCGGAGAATTTCATGAAAATTTTCGCGCCGTAACGAGCAACAGTAAGCGTAGCACAGAGATTCGCCGTTCGAACGTAAGCGAAGCTGAACGTCGCTGCGGGCCGGTGTGTTTACATCTGTGGAAAGACAATTTTTTCATTACCATTCCATTGGCTGAACGGAGTTTCGCAAGTTCGGCACGGTGGAATAGCGAAGCGTCTTAAAGAACAAATGGCCCTTTGAAGTGGCAAGAAAGCCAATCCAGTCGCTCCGCGTCCCGGCGCAGGCACCGTGCCGTGAAATTCAAGTCGACTACACTTCCGGCCGAAGTGTAATCCGAAGTTCGCGCACGGGGAACTCGAGATCCCGGGACATCCAAGTTTCGAATTGCTGCGGCGGATAGATTATTCCGCGACGCGATTTCATTCGAGCTGACTTCAAACCACCGGGAACTTCGAATTCGTTAACGTTTCATGCTGAACATCTGGCGAATGTGCACCGTTCCGCCAAATTCATCTCCGTTACCGGACAAACATCCCCCTCCACCCACCCCTACCCCACCCACCGCCACCGCCAAAGGAATCGATATTAATGAACTTATTGCTTTGTTATCCGCCATCGAACTCGGTTACGTTCTGTTGCTTTCGGGATATATCGGCGCACGAGTGCCTTTAATTGATCGGTTTAACAAAGGACCCGAAAGCCGGCGGACCGGTTCACAAATGAAATCTCAACTTAGATTGCGCGGATATAGATGGACGTAGAGCTGCGGTATCGCCAAAAACGATGCGAAATTTCGATTGATTTGGCCGACGTCCCATGGACATGCTGCGGTTGGGATTTCTCGGAGGCTTGGCGTTTCTTGCCAATTTAATAATTTTAACACAACCAGCATTCCTTTTTTACCGGTTTTCCCTCGGTCGGATGCGGAGTTGCGCAGAACGTTTATCCAAATAGGAATTTCGAATAACGAATAAAGGATGAACAAATTTTTATTCGTTATTCGAAGGTTCGATTAAAAAAAAAGTATCTTTATTCGGAGCGAATTCATTCGAACAATTTTTTCATCTTTTATCTGTATCTTTTATTCGAGGGCTTCGAATAACTTTTGCCAACTCGAGTAAACGTTACCGAGCGGCGAGCTCCGAAGACTCAGCGACCCAGCGAAAGATGAAGATAAAAGGTGAAAAAATTAATCGAAGTTCGAATGTTTCTTCGAGAATTCTCGTCAAGCAACATTATTTATTCGATGCTCGTCGAAGAAAGATACTGTTTTCTATCCGAACCTTCGAGTAACGAATAAAGATAAAGCATCTTTTCTTGAAATTATTAGTTAAATAATTGTCATTCGAAAAGTGCACCCTTTGAAGCATAATAACTTTTTTAAACTTACCTGCTTGGAGATGCTAGAAACATTAGTTTACTAACTGATACATTTGCTAAGATAAAAACAGCTGTAAAATATAACATTCACCATTCTCTAAAAATTTCTTTATATACGTCATGTAGTAAGCCAAGTTCTTGAGAAAAAACTTCAGTCGTTCGAACCACTTTTAAGAAAGTTGCTGCATTTTAAAGGTTGCATCGTAACTTTAACATAAACATACCCTTAGTCACAACATACAGAAAACATAAATATTACAGTTTGAGGATTATAGAATACGTACGAAATAAAGATATCTCGCGTTATTTTTAAGATCAGTTCATACTGTGGAGGAGGACTAAGACAAGCAGAACTCCGTATACTTTTCCTCGACACAAGTTTATTTAAGAGATCTGGTGCACGACCAAAGATCAAATTGCCTCTTCGATGACTCGTGACTGCCTGAGCACCGTCAGCTTCCCGAAAACTCGCCAGGAAAAAGGTAATCTTGACGTCAACTGCTGTTGACGATTGTCCCGATGATCATTTATGGCTGGAAACGACTTATTGGCGTCACAGTTATTCTTAGTATTGCGATAAATTAAAATAATGCTTCGTATCGAACCTACATTTCTAAATTTAGGTCCAGTCAATCGTCAAAGTAAATCTATTTGTGGAGGTTGTCTTCACGTGAACTACTGTTGACGATTGTCAGTACATTTATGGCTGGAAACGACTCATTGGCGTCACAGTTATTCTTAGTATTGCGATAAATTAAAATAATGCTTGATATCGAACCTACATTTCTAAATCCAGAACCAGTCAATCGTCAAAGTAGATTTATCTGTGGAGGTCGTTTTGACGTCCACTGCTGTTGACGATTGTAAAATTAAAGTGATGCTTCGTATAGAACCTGCATTCCTAAATTCAGGACCAGTTAAAGGTCAAAGTAAATTTGGCTGTGGGTGTCGTCTTGACATCAACTACAGTGCTGCAAAGTTAAAATTATGTATTACCGTTTAACTCGTTCGGCCGAAATAACGAGCTGGACTTTGTGGTTGATTTGGGTCAAATGCTGAACTGCGAGGCTGACTCGGTGCACTTTCGCTCGAAACAAGCGCAACGAGTTCAGCTCGTTAATCCGAACGAACATGGTAATTGTAATAAACAATATTATCTTGATTGTACGCCGACGATCAAAATGAGCGTATCATTAAATTTTGTTGTTAAAACTGTTGATGTTTAATAAATTTACATGAATACACTTGGGTTCCTCTTAAACGATTAAGCATTATCTATTACGGTTCGTTGTAGGATTCCGATGATTGTTCTGACGTGAGAAATGACCGGATAGTTGAAAACGCATTTTTCTGGAAAATTGTACGTTAATAAATTTTTTTCGTCGTGCAAACTCCTACGGGCGCAGAGATTGAAGTACTCCTTTTAAAAATGGATTCATAAAATTTGATGCTCGAACTTTTATTGCCGTTATATTGCACTCTTAATGCAAAGTGTACCGCTAGCATTAGAATAATCCAAGATATATCACTAGGAGTTTGCCTAGTGGCGCTTTTAACGCATGCGTGTGCGTTTAATGCGTGATATATGTACGAGACGACGCTGTACGTCAAAATACAGCGGATTTCGTGAGAATATCAAAGAGATATTTTAATTTTAGAAATGCAATTAAACTTTATCAGTACGTTATAGCTATGATTGTTGTTTAACACTTCTTTTTATGAACTGAACCAGCGTCAACAATTTTTCATCTTCAGCAACCATTTAATTTGACTCATTAATATACTCGAACGAATTATGAGAGTTTTACAACCTCCGTTTAAATAAATGTAAATCAGAGACAGAAACGTAATTGCTCTACTAACTGGAGGTCCCTTTACACGAACGCGTTTGTCTCCTTCATAATTTGGATACAAGAAATTGTACTGCATACTTGGGACTTGTACACTAGAATTTCCCTAGAGACTTTGAGTCTATAAAGTGAATCACTTCAAACGAGCCAGCTGAATAACTCTGACAGTTTCAGAGAGAGAGAGAGAGAGAGCGAGAGAGAGTGTGAGAGACAGAATGAAGTGCTGAAGCAAAAGTTGTTTGATTTTTACGTGATGTACTTTTTCACGGATTGTTTAGAAATTTGAAGTCACTTTAATTATTTTTTAGCGAAACAATGGTAACTCAAGGGCCACTAAAAATCATGAGTAATTAATCTCTTCATTTATACGATGAAATAGAACGTATTAGAACAAGGTAGAACGAACACTAATAATCGACAAATTGGCGGTTCAACTGTCGGGTTTTATTTAAAAAAATCTTTGAAAAACTGCAGTTTCAGTTCCCTGAAAGTCAGTAATTTGTCACTATAAAAAGTCAATGGGGTCTAGAAACCTACTTCGTAGAAGTTGTAAGCTCTGTAATGCTTCGCAAAGTACAACTATAGTGCTGCACGATCTACGTATCAGATGAAATCCACGCGAGCATATCACGACCCTGGGAATCCAATTTCTTGACAGAACTAAATGTTATTAACAAACAGATTTGTTGTCCAATATTTACATTTTTTGGGTGCAGTATAGGAACACATGATCGAGCACATAAAAGTAGAATAATGATATTTTAAACGTTATCAATTTTGCAAAATATTCTACACCTGATTAATTAGCGCTAATTAACAAATGCTATTGAAGACAGATACTTGACGAGAATTAAATAATATATTTTTAGAAATTACTATTATTTCTTTTAAATAAATATCTAAGTTATTTTTTTTTACCATCAAATTTAAGAAAAATGCCGAAGAAAAAAATTCCCCGAGATTTTCAGAACCTATTTCTAAAGGTCAGTTCAAGGTCATTGAGGCATATTTCATATTGAAAATTATTTTTACTCGACGTTGTAGATTACAGATATGGCAGGTTTAAACAAATTCAGTATTTGATATGTTTTCAACTTTAAAAATATTTTATTTATTTATATTTCAGTTTTATTATTTTCTTAAAATTAAGCTAGTGAAGTATGCTATAGAGGAATATTTGTGACCCGAAACGACGTAAATTGCTCAATTACTTTGTCTCGACTTTAATACCAGCAGAAATAATTTCGATATTCATCAGAATCGAGACACTCCGTGTACACATAGTTCGCGTTCTGTTTCGAAATAACTTTCAGTCTGAGTTCGTTCTCATACGGAAATTAATTAACCTAATAGCTATAACGTTATTGTAGGAAAAGGAATTTTAATTAGTGGAATACACGAGCATCGTTTAAAAATGACGAACTTCACGTGGAACTATTTCTAATTAGGTAACCTGTAATTAAATGTAACGAAAAATTACAACTCTAGTTTTCGATAAACGATTTGCAGTTAATATGATTTTTATTAATTTTGTATCTACAAAAGCCATATTTCGAAAATTTATCTAGAAAAATAAACATTCTCAGTTTGCTCATCAGGAATACCTTAATCCCATTCACGTTCAAGCTCAGAACACCAAGAGAGTAGCAAATGCATTGCTATAGCAGCCGCATGCATATGTGAATACGCTATGAAAAATAGTGAACTCATCTGCAAAAGTAAAAGAGCTTTTCATGGCTCCGAAGTAATTCCAGCTCGAATAACAAAATTTAAATGAAACACGTGTAAAGGGTTTACGAAACGTGTGTTTAATATGTAATTAAACGTTGCAGATTTTTAAATGAACTTCATAGAAGGCCGTAGCTAGAATCAAAGAGAATTTCTATTAACCGAGAGAAATGGAAAAAAAGTGATAGAAGAACAAAAGTGCCACCAGCACTCGGAGAAAAACCCTTTGATACAGAAAACACAGACGAAATTTATTCATTGTTAAAAATGTTTCGAACTGAATAAGAGAAAAAGGAAATTTTTCGTGTACTCTTGGAATAGTTGTATTGTGAAATGCAATAAAATATTCGGGTAGTGCCATTGTACGTATCCCACCTTGTGTAGAAATTATTCTTCGCGTTCAATGTACCTCTGTATTACAGTTTGTTGGAGACTGTACTTTTATAATTTTTTTATTAGGCTACTCAACGATCGGAAAAAATCATTATTTATATATTATGACTGAACAGCGAATCTTTATGCATCATTTGCATGGAAATGAAGCTAAATGAATATTTATTTTTTGCGTAAATAATTTTAATTGAATGAAAATAACGTCTCCATATATTTACATTTTTTAAATAGTTTCACCTAAGGTATTAGAGGAATGTAAGAATACAGGCATATTATTTTGCAACAAGAAATAAATTTCTAATTTATTTTGTAAACAATACATAGCAATTTTATTTTGCATAAAGTCTCGCAGTCTATTTATGGCTAACTGTATAAAGATTTTTTATGAACATGGCTGGTGATTAATTTGTACATCTCTTCCTTACATCGCTGTAGCAAAGTGGTGTAATACCGATGAAACATTTCACGTAATAATCATTAACGGCGATGCACGAGAACGAAGTAAAATCGAACGGTAGGGGAGCACGGTATAGTATGTGCTCCAGATAGTCCAAGTGTTACCCTTTCCTCACTCATTCGAGAATGTTTCATGAAAATTACTTCCGCCACTGACGCGTCCGCCCTTTATATCCGAGATACCCGACAGACGCGTCGGGTGAATTTACATGGCGACTTTGTTTCGTGCGAAACAGAGGCTGGTATCGTTTGGTTAACAAGCTCGTCTCGCGTTCCTCATCGAGATGCGGATTTTATCCCGTGAGAGCGAACCTTTCGTTCGACGCCGTCTCATTTACGTACGAATCCTATTCGAGATTCTGATTCTTTTGATCCGTCTGGCGCGCGACGATCGAGCCGTTGCTGAAAACATTCAATCGTTCCGAAGAACCTGCTCCGTAAAGGACTGTTTACTACATCACCCGCGATTTTTTCTTTTTTTTTTTGTCAATCCTTTATTGAGTAGAACGTCTAGTCTACGAATCCCGGCTCGTTACGCACTGAACCGTCGACACTGTCGAGCACAAAAGAGAGAGAGAGAGAGAGATGAGAGAGTCACAGTAGAACCTCCTTCGTCGGAAGAACTAATTGGCGGACAAAAGTGTTCGCGCCAGAGAACTTTCCAGCGATCGGAATAAACAGTTGCGTTTTTAACGATAGTTCTGCGGAGCATCGAAAGAAAATATTTTACGATACTTTATCAGAACTAACAAAAGCATGTTGATTTCGATTTCCAGTGATTTTTATTTGGTTGTTGCACGCGAGATGTCCGATTCGTAACAGTAACTTTAAACAAACGTAACTTTCCTTGAAATAAAAGTTATCGATTGAACACCTTTCCAGTCGGAGCAATTTTAACTCGAAAATTAAACATTTTACTCAATTTAGAATAATTTTATTCTATACTTTTTATAATATAGTGTAATTTTATTGTATAATATTTATTAATACGAAATTGATAACCTCATACAATACTTTCGTTGATTAATAGACAGCGGATTTTATGCATTTATTAGAAATATTAGATTTTTTAGAATAATGTTAGAAATATTAGATTTTTTAGAATAATATTAGAAAAATTTCAATATACTGTTATATTATTTTCAACCTATTGAACATATTAAGAAAGGAAATCAATTTTTATTTCACTCCAATTTGTTGTAAGTCCGCTGTCTAGTCAATATTTAATAATGGTGCAACAATTTTTAGTGCTAAGTGTTAAAATAAGCTCCATTGTAATCACTATACTCTATTAATATTAATCATGATATTCTATTAAATATTTTCTCGAGTTTTTCGATTATATTGTATATACTACGGTCGGGCCCCTCCGAAATGTTAATAAATAAACGGTAGCATTGGTCACATGGAATTATCAATTTCCAGAGAATTGTCAGTCGAAAAGTTGAAACTGTACGATAAAATCACTGTATTCTCGTTGTCGCGAATGAAAAGCTACTGGTGCAGTTTGTTCTATCGATATTTCCGAATCTTTTGATGCCGCATCAAGTACTTATTCTTCTACTGTGGGGATTCAGACGAACTTGGCTGCATTTCGATCCTCGGTAACAGGTGAAAGGGATCCATTATCTGCAAGACCCCTATGAATCGCTGGAAATGTCGTTTTGGCTAGAAAACGCTAGTTTGGAAAAGTTCGGCCAGAAAAAGACGCCGAGCTTTTCTGCTATTTCCATTCAATGGCACATACATAAAATGGATATACGTATACGGATCCAGTGTTGAATAATGCTCTATGATATTGGAAAAACATTTTGTGACAAGAATGTCATTTAGACTCTGGATATTTATGGAAATTCACGTTTGACAAGCATAATTTCTGTTGCCAGAAGTTGAGCGCAAATGTGCCTTCCCTCTCTCTCTCTCTTCATAAAATTGATTTAAGCGGCGCTTGGAAATTGAGTAATCGTACTATCGAATAATTTATCGTAAATTATTGTTACGTAAGTACCACAGGAAATTATGTAAATAGTATAGAACAAGATTAGCGCGAGACTTCGATCATCATTGTATATTGAGTTTTCCACGTGACGCGAATCGATACGACGCCAGCTAAATAACATTTGATTCTTCTATTTGGAACCGTGGAATATTTTAAAGAAACGTTCCGATATCATAAATCTCGATGTGAACGGGCAGCATACGTTTTTTGAAAATAAAGGTTTTAGTGCGAGCAGAATTTATAAAGTATAGAAATATCAATGTTTATGCAACGAAAACAGATATTTCGTTCATTAATATTAAAAGGATTCTCAACGAGCGCAACCGTTGGAAATATTCTCAACCATTGAACGAATTTTTTTACACAGAGTTACAAGAATAGACAGTTTTTCGGTATTTTATACTTTTGCGAATTAGCATTAACCGTGTGCACGCGAATTCATCTATTTTATTAAACATTTATTTCTTAAGAAATGAAAATAAACGGAATGGATCGTATTTAAAGAAATAAATGCGACGTTCACTTTGCGTGAACCGTGAATGCAAACGATAGAACACACGCAACTGATCGAAAATATTTCATGGAAAGATTTGTTACAGCACGATGTCACAAACACCTGCAAAAAGTTAATTCGTTGTCGTGACAATTGAGGATAGTTATCGCCTGAAGCGATATATATTCCAGAAAAAAATTGCTGGATATATCTGCACCCTCGTGACAGATTTTACGTCCTCCGAGTCACGTTTTCGATTCACTCTACAAGGAAAAACTCGATAGCAGGTGAAAAATTCGTCACGATAGCTCGAATTGCACCTCTGAGCAACGATGGAAATATATATTTTTCGCGGAGTTACAGTGTTTCCTATGCGGATGTCACACAGGTGAGAATTTCTGGAACTTAGTTGGCATTTAGAAGCCAATAGGAAATTAGCAATAATTGTATTAGATGTACAAACTAATTTGTAGCTCTAACGAAATTATCAATATTTAACTGTTTATTTCTCCCGTGGAAAATATGGCTTTTCATTAACATAATCTTTCATTCTGTGGTTTGATTTCTTACTGTTTTGATTTTTAAAAAATTCCGAAAAATATCCCGAGATAGTTGTTATTATTAAAAATAAAAATTCGACGGAAAGTCACGAAGGAATGGGAATTTTCCTGGAACTTAGTGACGTATTACGTCGGCGAATGGTTAAAAACAAATTTCAGTGTCCTTCCCTTTGTATTCATTAAAGGATGTAATTGGGAAGTCATGCTCGTTATGAATTCGGAAGTCACGTTGTTACACAAAACACTGTCAGAAGTGGTGCATGCATTTATTAGGAGGCTACTTCTGCGTTCGCGGTTCGTCGGTCAAAGCGATTCCACTCTGTCTATTGTTGAGAGGGTATCAAGTGGTCATTCAAGGCAGACCAATTGTGATGACGAGCATTACGATTCATACCTTTGAAACATGCGAGAATATTCCCTCATCTATATACATAGAACTGGATTTTACATGATTCACTTATGGAAACGGGTTGCGTTGAAGTTAACAAACTAATAACAATAATAATATAACCGTTACAAAATATTTTCTAACAGTTATAATTAATAGTAAGGTTCGGCTCAACCATACTAAAGAATTGCATGATTTCATTTTATTATCATTGAATTCATGTTGGAAATTCTTTTATTTATTTATTATATTTACATGGATATTTCACGGTTGGAAGCAATTTTTTCTTTCTATTTTTATGTTCAGCAATGGTGTAAAAAAATAATGACAACGCAATTAATGCAGAAATCCACTTTCCCACACTGTTTTCCAATTTAAATCTGAAAAAGAATTAAAAGTTGTTCGACAATATCCAAGGACTTGGCAGAGAAATTCAGTAGTACAACTAAACAAAAAGTCAGACGGCCGAATAACGTACGAAAATTCAGTAGTGAAACTCAACGATAAGTTTAGAGTGCCGCAAAAATTTTCGGAAACCTCAAAAATCGATTATCGTATTAGAAGATTATGATATCGAAGGAGGTGGCACGAAAGTTCAGTAGTAGAAGTCAGCAACACGTCAGACGTCCGAAAATTTTTGATTTTAAACGTTTCGCTATTTTTTCAATTCCAAATGAGTACAATCACTCAATGAAAAGTTAGACAGGCGTACATTCTTGCAGAAATCAGTAGTATGACTCTACGACAAGTCGGACGTTCGTGACAAATTGGTGTTTCAATAAATATTATACACAGATACGCTTTTGTATTGTACACGTGCATAACTTACATTCTAAACATTTATAACAAGAATGTTGACTGACTCAGGGAGACTGACAACGCTGTAAAATCAGAGAGGCAACGAAGACACAAGGTACACGCGACGAAGGTTCGTGCTGCATGAAAGAGAGATAGATTGGTGGGGGAAGCAGGCGTTTGAGGGGCCCAGATCAGGAGAATTGATTCGAATCGAGTGGAAAAGTTACCCTCTCTCCGCCAGTACCGGATTAGTCACGTGACATTGTGACGCATTCGTGACGGAGTCGAAACAGGTCACGTGACCGGGTCATGGCGGAAGCATGGGGGAATGGCGACATAGGAGGTTGAGCGGGGGCACAAGTCTTAACCACCCAAGTCGCACTGTCAACAGCTAAAACACTAAATAATTAACTTTTTTATTAATAATTATTAAACATTAAATAATTAATAATTTTCGTATTATACGTATCTGATTTTTCGAATGACTCGTCGACTAAAATTCGGCCAAATAGCCGGTACAGTTTAATAGTTACGATCATCGATTACCGATTACGTATTATTGGCGAGTCCGTTGGCGTTAGTTTACAATCAACGTCTGTGAAGTAAGAGCGGGGAGCGTCTTAACAGGAGAAGTTATGGTTTATTGCTCAGAATTTCGAATTTTCGCTTGGACTGGCCTTCAATACCAAGCAGGCGTGTCATAAACCCGGGAGTTTCCGAAGGGCAAGATATAAATTAGTTTAACGGTTCTTGGAAACCGATACGCCTGGACAGAGGATTCAGAACCCGGAACAAACTCCGGGTCGTTGCCAAAGTTCCGTTTACCATCGAATATAGGACAGGTATTGCTGTATGACTTTTTGGAAGCGACGCGGCGGCGGTGATAGAGCCACGACGTGAAAAAGAGTCATTATATTTCAAGAGGACTCGGTAGGAAAAAAAATCGATCCTTTTCATATTGAATTTTTGACGGGGTTGTTTTTTCTTTACAGATACAGTCTCGGACAAAAAGTTAGGAGCACGTAATTATTTATTGAGTAATCGTATGTACGTCGTGTTACACTGTTATTATTATTATTTATTTATTAATGCTCTAAACCTTGTATGGTTTATATAGCATACATTTATGTAACACTTTGCAAGTGACAACGGAGTGTATGTCATTATACTAAGCTAAATTAATATAAACGATAGACACTAAATAATACACCGTTTTTGTTTAATCGAAAAATTTTAATTATTATTAACTTGTATTATTATTAATTTTTCACTATTTCAACAGAATTAAATTCTTCCAATGTCTAATTTGATCAAGACATTTGAAACTACAATAACAATGGACTAAAAATTTTTTAAAGAAGTTGAGCATAGATTGTAGATTATAAATAAATTTTACTTTAAATTGTTCAATTACTAAACGTTTATAATGTTCAACAGTGCCTTCGATATTAGTAAAAACAATAGCACTGTTTTCATAGCAATTCTGTATCTGAACGTTCATCAGTATGCAATATTTTAATAGATTCGAACCGAGGAATTAGTTTACATTCAATCGAATGAAAGTCAAAACATCAATTTCTATCATCGTTTCAAAAAGGATTCTTATCACGCGTTACATGCTTTTGCTTTTGAACTGAATTGGTTTTTTTCACTTCTGAAAAATCAATATTTACTCAAATTATTGAACTTCTGCGACAGCGCAATTTTAGCAAAATATACAGTGTATACACCTAAATTTTCAATGGTGTACGTAAAATCACGGACGTTTCAAATTATCGAGGCTTTCAAATTTCAACTTCGCTCACGATTGCAAATACAAATATTTATGATAAATGTCACAGCGATATTTTCTCTGCCAAATTGGATACGCCATGTTTTACACCGTGCTTCACTAGGCGACTATTTGAATGTTGATTTTTAAAACGATCCCTTGTATTATTGTATATCGGTAATATTCGTCACCAGTTTTTCACATTGAAGTGGTCGAGAAGCGTGCACTTTGATGCAATCGAAAAATCTACATTGTATCCGTCTGCAATATGTATCCATCACAAATGTAGATATATACAAAAAGTATTTGAACATAAAACTTTTGATTTTCGAGAAATTCACGATATTTATCCCGTTATAATTTCGTAAAACACAATCACACAGCAATAAACATACACATACAGCAACAATTTATGGAGAAATTCATCTATTTGATGCATTTAGTCCTCTCACAGATAACATTAATATTTGTTCATTCATACTATAAAATGTAGACTATCGCAAAAATGTTGTACTTCCTTGAAAATGTTCTGCGCCCTTTGGTTGAGGAGTTATTAACGATAACCATGGGCCAATCAGAGCGCGACTACTAGCGGCTCGCGATGAGCCTGGCGCTGGCATTGGCCGAGCTCGGAATCTGTCCTGTGTGGCGCGCTCTGATTGGCTGGCGTTTTTCTTTAATAACTCCTTAACGAAGCGGCGGAGAGCATTTTCGAAAAGGAGAAAGTTACTTCAAATTGCCTTGGGAATCGCATATTCAGGAGCAACATTTTTTACTTATTACGAAAAGTATGCCATAAAAAATGAAAAAAAAACAAGCTATAGCGTGCGTCAAGTATGACTCGACATCGATTGCGCAACATTTGACCAAATAAAAAGACATAAATAACGCGTCGGTTATACATTTTAATATATTTCAGTTGACGAATCGGATAAATGAAACTCGCTTCAAATATTTAAACAACCTCTGTAAATAAAAAAAGAGACAACTGTGCCGCGGATCTTTGTACATAAAGCACCTGCAAGTGAAATCTAGTAAAATGAGAATTTGCGCTAAGCTTAGTACTTAAATGGCATCTGCGCCCTGCGAAAACATTCATTCGCGTATTCGCCCTTTTGATCTTTAATTAACCTGTAAAAACAGGAATTCCCAGTGTGATAATAAGAAATAAACCGAACGGAAGTAAACGGAGGTGGTTCAGCGGCCGCGCCGAATCTTGGCGGGAGCTCAGGACCCCTTTAGAAAACGTTCGGTCGTTCAGATTAATCAGTGAAGCTTTCGCAGCGTGAAAACTGATGATATTTTAATTACTCCTCGACGAAAAGAGGCGATAATGTCCCGCGGACGCGGGAGTTTGTACTGACGAAAACGTAATAACAGCCCTAAATTAAAATACCACCAAGGGGCAGCCTTCTCCATTAATCAGGCAGGTATAATTCCACTTGGTGGTCCAGAAACGGAGGGGGGGGGGACATTCTAAATTTCGCGCCGCGCCGCGCCGTTGAAAACGCGCGGTGTTCCTGACTGTGAAAGTACCTCGACATAAATCATGCCGTCGTCATTAGTATTTGTAAATTGCATTCGCAGCTGCAAGCTGAGACAACGAGGTAATTTCAGTTGCTTTGTGTGTATACATTTTCCGGGACGAAACTTCGAATTATTCGCGGAATATACGTCGGCAAACCATCGGGGACTGGGCAGACGCAAGCGTTAGAATTGCTTGTCAAACTAGTTTCTCCTGATTTCGGTCAAAAATCGTTTAATCCCTTTCTCACGAATCTCGGAGACGCAACTGCTGGCCTGCGGTCAGTCAATTCCAATTAACGATCGGGTCTGATGAAACCGTGAAGAATTATTCAATGATAACTGATGATAAATTTGTATCTTCGTTGTTTATTAATAGCCGGCGGATCTTTATGGAAAATGAAAATATAAAAGTTATACGTAGCTCCTGTATCCTGGAATTAACGCAGATAAAAATACACAGTCTACTGATGACCTTCAATTGACCTTGAGCCTAAAAATTTTCGAAGAGTAACCATCAATATTTCTATCTAAAAAAGCTGCAAAATGTATAGCTTCAGCAACTTACAAACATGTATATAAACTCAATACGATATTTCCCCAGATAGAAGAAGATAATTTATTCATTTCTTCGCCATTTCATTTAACTGCTCCCTCGATTCTCCTTCCTCGAGAGTCGTATTAAATACCATTCTCCAGGATCGCATAAATTCGTTAGTTTTTGCAACACTGCAGCCTCGTACATTTTTATACAGCGCACTCGAAAGAATTTTTGATGCGAGAAAATTTTGGATCCATCACTCAAGTCTGAAAGCGTATTGTAATATCACAGGAACCGGCGAAAATTTATAATTTGAAATATTATATCTTCACAGGAAGCCCATAATATGGATGGAAGGAAGTGCTGAAATATTGGTTTCAGTGAAAAGTTCGTTCTACTTTGTCCCGTGGCACTAGATAATAATCGTATTCATAATTATAATTAACAACAGTTTATTAAAATATATGTTGGTAATTTATTCTGCTATACATTTCAAGATTTCAAGAAAAATATTTTCATTCCAGTACATATTTATTAATTGTAGATTTGTATTATAGATTTGTACAAACTACAACATTTTCGGGACACCCTGTATTAATTACAAAAATGTCAAAAAGACTATAATATAACTGAAATTAGTATTAATAAATGACATTTCATTAACGTTGATACTATTAAACTAGCATTTTTTGTTAATAAAGATGATTACAAACAATTAAAAATATTTAAATGTTGATTGGAACTGACGCTTAACAGAATTGGCAACAACATTATAGAAACGAATTTTTCTTTCCCGCTGGCAGATTTATTAACTCCCCATTTCGAGTTAACACAATTTCCTCGGAAGTAAACAATTATTTTCCCATTTTTTTTTCACGGGAGCGTGTGTCGATATTGTTTTTTCGCCGTTCGAATGTAACATACGTTATTGGCTCGGACTTCGTTTCTACGTATTGATAATTAGTCGATCGAACCTTCATTTTTCATATCGTGTAATCGATCATTGTTCAATTTACTTGACGATCCCACGGAGGGAGGATAGAGAAAAAAGCCGGAAATGTGCATCCATCACGGATCCATTGGAAAACTGTCGACGAGAGGTGCACGCGTCAACCATAAACAGTTTTGACGCATGAGAAATGGACCAGATGCAGCACGTGTATTCGCGATGTATGTATCATTGGGAAAAACAAAGTGAACGAGTAACTTAAGCTAAAAATCATTTTCGTTTTTATCGCGATCCGAGGGAATGTATGCTCGCGTTTATCGCCGTTTTGAAAATAGAAATGTCCACTTCGTTTGAGCCAATGGGATGAACTAGGACAAAGGATCTTCGTACAAAATAAAAATTGTCTACATGAATTTCCAACAAATTAGAATGAAATAGAAATTTTTTAAATATCTTTAATAGGTTGAAAATATAATACCAATATAATTAAATTGTTTTTATGTTTTTACGTTTATGTTTTATAAAATCATAAAAATTCATAAAATTTGACATTATACGAGCTTCGAAAAGAAACAATCGTTTCGAAACTCTTCGTGGTATTGCAATTAATTAGGAAAATGTCTCGAACGCACGAGCAACTTAGAAGTGATTAAGATTCATAGCTACTAATCCAGGATAGTAAGTTTCCACTACGACCAATTGCTGAAAGCTTCGCATCCAAAATCTAGCGATCAGTTACGTTAAAAGCTTTTCTGAAAGCCATGTAGATGACGTGCACTTGAATGTTAAATTCTGGCGAGGAGACTACATTAATAACAACAAGTACCTTACAGATTAGAAACAGTTCGATGTAGTTACGAGGGTATATTTGTGAATTCTGATTAGAATTAGTCCGATGGGTTAAGATAATTAAAAAATGTGGTACCTCCTTGAGAGAGGCGATTCCCGAGGACATTCGAAGTAACTTTTTCCCCTGCGAAAATGTTCTCACCAATCAAACCTCGGCTACAGCAAATGAATTTCGTTAATAACTCTAAAATGTTGCTTCAAATCACCTCAGGAACCCGTTTGTGGGAGTCGAAGGAATTTTGGGACATCCTATATTTATTTAATTCTTCCTAAAGGAAATGTTTCCTTTTTCCTGGTTTTGATCAAATAAACTGTGTAAAGATTTAGAGTTTAATCCATAAGGAAATTGGTAGTTAAAGGAACCAAGGAATTCGATATTAGAGATGTGTGGGTGACACGTCGTATATCATGAATTTTCTTCAGATAACACCATTGACTTATGGTAGGTGGAAAGCAAGAGACATCTACGATCCAATTTGTAATATATCTCAGATAAAAGTGGCTCTGGCCTTCGTATTGGCCACCGTCGCGTCGCTCCCATAAACACGTACCGCTGGCACGCTCCGTCCTATGTATGTCGCAAAATCAATTACCTTAAACACGGTTTCAATACCAGCACCTCAGTCGACGCGATAAATATTTTAATTTACGTACTCGCAGCGATTCGGAAAATCAGTAAACGTTTCGAGGATAATGCAAAACTTGCGAAGAACTCGCTACGACAGTATCGTAAAAACGTTAAATTGTTTGTATTGTACAAGTGAAAAATTGTTTAATTAAAGATATTAAAAATTCTCAATGAATATATTTATGTGGATAGGTGTTGTATAATCCCTCCAAATTGTTTGTTTGCAAAGGTTTTATTTTCGGTGTAAAAGTCACCTGAAATAACACGCGTTATTCGCAAAATCAACTGATTGAAGTTAAATAACCTATGAATATACTGCACAAGAACGAATTTCATACTTCACCTGTTTTCCGTCGTGCAAACAACAACGTGGTCTTTAAAACAGGTTATCAAAGGTTTTATGAATACTTTTTCTGGTTATTAACTTTTTTATGTCTCTATTTTTGCGATTATTTTGTAACAATATTTACACCAGCTTCATGTTACGTTGCAGTCAACAGCTGTCTGCATTGGTGCATCATTTTCATAATATGAACCACAATGTTTAATCTTTTCCCGGTAACTGCACACGTTGTTTGGATAAATCAAGCTAACTTCACACTTTATTTATGAAATTCTGCCTATACAGTAAAGCCTTGATCGAAGAAAAACTTTCGGGTCCGTTCGGTTTCTTAGATCCTGCGGTTCTTCTACTTTTTTGAACGTAGAAAAGTGCAGATTTTGACGAAACTTTGCACAAATGTTCATTAGACCCACCTAACAATTCAGCCGTACTTCTTTCGTGCCCGTTGTTTACTTTAAGGGAGAAATTAACCCTTCGATCCTGTTACGTGAGTGCCTATAAATCGCAAACGACGAAAATTATCACAAAACGGTTGAAACAAAAATTATATCGTATCTGTCGGTTCATAAATCTGTTCCATAAATTTTTCGAAAAAATCATTTTTCTGAAAATAAAAATTTTGAAAATGCTTCTCTCAAAAAAATGTTATCACAGATTTACGGGTCCATAGATACGACGTAACTTTTGCTTCACCAACTTTTTGATGCCTTTTGTCGTTTGCGATTTATAGGTGCTTCGGTAAAAGGGTAGAAGGGTTGATTACTCCCTTCTGTAAGGGCACGAACGAAATACGGATAAATTCTTAGGTAGGTCTGATGAACACTTGTGCAAAGTCTCGTGAAAATCGACGTACCCTTATCAGTAGAAGAAAGTGTGACCAACATTATGAACAAATTAGCCGTTCGATTCAATCTTCAAACTTTCGCTTAATTCCACCCATTAATTAACTGTTTAGATCTGCGCCATTTTTGCATCGAACGGCTCATTTGCCTCCGTGCTCTCCGAGTTCCTCCCCCTTTCGACTCGCCGCATAATAAACCGATCGAATGCGTTAAAAAGTCGACGGCAGCCGGGAGGGGAATTCGTCGCCACGGTTTTCTCGATAGAACGGTCGTCGATTTTTGGGCGTGCATCGGCAAACAAGGAACGTCAGCGCGTTCGGTTGCACGCCATAAACTTCGCGGAATCGATCCGGCCGAACGATTGGGATTCCTCGAAACGCCTTAATCCGGTACGAGCGCCGATTCGGAACGCCAACAAGTCGACCTCCATGCGCAATGTTGTAACGCGTGCCAAACTAGAGCCACCGAGCGCGCACCACTGAAATCGTTCGGTTTCGTTCCGAGCCCGATCGGAATTATACAGGGTGTTTCAGAAAACTTGATTACTAAACAGCGGATTTTAAGGCAAAAATGAATAGATGTAATTTAAAACAATGAAAACATTGGAAGAATTTAAATACATTGTTATATTATTTTCGATCGATTAAATTATAATGAGAAGTAAAATAAATTTCTGTTTCACTACACTTCGTTGAAAATTTTTATTTTGCATAAAGATCCGCAGTCTGTTGATTACAGTTAGTTAAAATTGCATAAACTTTACAGTCTTATATTACTAATATTTATTCAGTACAGTATGCCAATCATTACACTTTCAATATTTATGCAATAATCACACATTTTATGCAATTATGACTACTGAAAATTTTCAAAACATGGTAACATCTCGTTTACCATTTCACGATATAAAAGATAGGCAATTTTACCTACCTTTTAGAAATTAAGATAACCTCAAAGTGCCCTTTAAATAAATTAAAATGACCTTGAAATGTCCGAAACACCTTCGTCCAGGAAAAAACGCATAAAGTATCCTTCAAAGGTATTTAAATATTATAAATCTTAGATTTTTAAATGTTCATAGGATGTTCAGTAGTTTCATTCAAAGTAAATCAGTTGGCCGAAATACCCTGTCTTCCGGACACCCTGTAGGACGGATATCCGGCGATGTTGCGTTATCAGGAGAGATGCACTGCGACAAAATTCAACTGTAATGCGATTTTATGGGCGCCGATCGCGCCGATAGCAAGAACCTTAACCGGGCTATCTATAACGTTAACTTTTGTCATCCTCTCCGGAGGCGGTTCTGGAACAATGTGAGGCGCAGCGAATACTATAGGCAACCGGCTCCGACGAGACTGATCCTCGAATATCCGAATACAATAACCTTTTCAACTTTTATTCGAATAAATTCGCCGAATATGCCTCGGCTCGTACGCGATCGTTCACAAATCGCAGACTTGGATCACGACGGAAGTCGGTCACACGGAGAGCCTCTGTCGAGTCCTCAAACTATAGTGCGTATAACTGGATAAAATACTATCTCAAATGGGAAATGGGCTATTTTATTCTAGACATATATTCAGACGTTTTATAATAAAATATTTTCAGTTAAAAGACAAATTTTTAAAAGTGAGATTTCACTTGCACAGTGATTAGATCTTCTTTGAGTTTTTGAAGTAGAAGTGACGTCATTTTCCATAAAAATTTCACAGAAACATTATTTTCACGTTTAACAATTTTTACAATTAACTGTAGACAGCGGATTTTATGTATATATGGGAAAAATTAATAGGTGAAAAATTTAAAGATATTGTTATAGTATTTTCAACCTATCAAACGAATTAACGAAGGAGATAAATTTTTATTTCACTGAAATTTGTTGCGATTCACATAAAAAATAATTTTATTTCCGCTATCTCATTACCTTCTCTAAACGAAACATTGAATTTCGAGCAGAATTTCTTTAAAAACGAAAGACAACTTTACTCCGGACGCCTGGTTGAAAGTAAGTAGAACGGAGAGCGTAGGAGTGTGGCACGTCCCCTTTGAGAGGTCCATCATAAATTTAGGTAAATTAGCGAAAGCTGGAATCAAGCATTGTTAAGCGCTGCGTGGATAAAACACCGTATATTTAAGAAACCCTCGGGCGCGATTTATGTCAGGAACACTTAGAGTCGAACAATAGAGCGGACAGCCTTGTGTGCAGGTCGATTATGCCTCCAAGTTTCCGGTACCAGCGGACGACGACAGCGCGATGGTCTGTTACGCGCAGCCTTGTGGTCGTCGTCCACACTGCGGACAAAATTCGCCATTCGAGATCTCCTCCGCCAAAACCCGAACGCGAAGTCGCGAAATTCGAGCTCGAAGTGTACGCGGCTTACCATCGCGAAATATTAGACAGGAAAATTCAACGCAATATTCGCTAAACCCGCTAACGAGGCTAGACGCTTGAAAACCTAAGGGCCACGCTATGAATGAAAGCAAAATCCTGTGCCATCTATTCTCGATGGTACGAATAATAATATTCCCATTTATTGGAACTTGGAATATCACAAGGTCCAGCCGATGCGTCTCTTAAAATAAACATTTCTGTTGGAACGTCTGATATAAAATTCCGATTCCACATTGTTCGTTGAACGTACAGGCTCGTCAATTTTTTGATGGTCGATGAAACTCGATGGTCGTTCCTACTGAGCGTGGTTCGGCGAACATGTAGGGTCATCAAACTGCTTGGTTCCTAAACATGTACTCGCTGGGTCGAGCGAACCTCGCTTTCCTTTGACGCGTAATGCATTTCAGCGGCAAATGACCCATATTCGCCGAACAGCACATCGTGGGAAGAGAGCTTAAGCTTTTCCGATCGAGGTAATCTACGTATATCGAAATTAACTTTCCTCGCAAGGCTGCGCAACATTCTGTCATTAGAAAATCTCACGACGCACGATTTCGCCGGAAGTCCACACTTTTTATTTATTTATTGAAACAACAATGGCAGTTCATAATTCTGACAGTCGGTCAGGATTTTCGATTCACAGTTGAAGATTTCGTATACATTGAAGAATTTCGATGAAGAATAGAAATGCAGCTATTAATAATCGATCGCGATTTCAATGGACGGAAATCTAACATGAGATGATGCAAACGAGGGATGGGAGGGGAGGGGGTCGGAGGTTGTAAAATATGCGTCTGCAGAAACTATCCGCAGGAACAGCCTGAGATAACTTCAGAATGGATCTATTGTTCCATTTTACAATGGGTCTAAGGGCCAAGCACCTATAAATGTAAACTGTGAGAATCTTCAAAAATCGTAATTAATTATTTCTCACAATTTTTTGTCTCCTCAATTCTTCGAGATAGCGTACTGTTTAAATTAGAAATTCGAAATTTAACATTAACATTAAGATTAGGTACAATAATGTCTCAGTAAATGTTTATGCAAACACTAGACATCGAATCTTTATGTAAAATAAAAATCTTTTACCTGAAGTGCAACAAATTGGAGTGAAGTAAAAATTTATTTTCTTTCTTAATATGTTAAATAGATTGAAACTAACAGTGTTTTCAAATTTTTCTAATGCTGTAATTTTTTCAAATCGCACCTACTAATTTTTGTTATAAATGCATAAAATCTGCTAATTTATTTATTGGACAAATTACAAATGGTTTGTATCAATGCTTGTGTATCAAATGTGTCAAATAATCTAACATCATTTCAATTAGAAAAGTGTTACAAATACGATACATTCCTAATAAATTTCTTAAATAAAATTTTAATAAGTTTCTTAAAAAACCCATTAAAAAAAGAAGTTTTTTTTATATATATCGAGGCATTAATGTAGCTGCCATTAGTCGTAATTATGCAACCTTTTAAGACTTACATCGAACGAACGATCCATTATGCTTGTCGTATTATAAATTCACAATTTAAATAATGTTTCTGGAAAAATATTCGATTATTTTCATATGGTGTCAGTTGGACGAATAAGTAAATATTTGAATAATTCCACCAAACAAATAAAATGTATTTTATAAATAAATTAAATGTATTTTATATAACTGAAATGTTTTTCTTAAACAAACAAAACGTACTTTATTTGTTGTTGATTCGGTGGCTATAGAATTTGTATGATTCATAAATAGTGTCTGGTAGGTATAATTAGAATTCTGCAAGTCATGCTTCTACTAGGAACTTGACCATGAATCTAAGACAATGGTTCTCAATCGATTCCTCGCATTACAATTCTTCCGAGCGATGGGAAATTATAAAAAGAATGAAATATATTACCACTAAATGTACCGATCTATAAAAGTAACAAGATGTTGCATTATAAAAATAGCAAAATTTAATATTGTATTTAGAAGGATGATAGATTTAAAGGATGTTTATAAAATCATTTCTTACGCAAGTACCTTCATAATCTCAATAATTACAAAATAAAAAATCTGGAACCGGTCATTGAACCGGTTGTGGTCGGTTTAGTGTTAATATAATTTAGAGCTTACTGAGAATCCCTGACGTAATGCTAAGAGATTTCTCACACGAGTCTCATGGCATGACTTGCAGTTTTAGGGTACACCGTTACGAATTTCGCGAAAAATCTATTTTGAAATCTATATTGCACAATTGTATCGGCACATCAGTATCGATATAGGAAAAGACTGACTGGACAGAAAAAGTAAAATGTCTACAAACGGATAATCTGTATCTTGTTTACATGTTGATAAGCAAGCTCATAAAATTGTGCAATCGTTCGTCCACATACTGACTCACTCTACGGATTACATTGTTACGACTAGCTACATGTAACAGCCAGTGTTACGTGATTCAGTGCAAGTTCCTGATAATGCTCGATTCATTTCAATTACCGCCGCTCTATCTCCGAGAATCACTATGGCAGCAAATATTGCATGATGATTTTATGGAAAACATTTCAGATAAGATTAACTTTATCAACACTACCGTTACACCTGCGAGTGCCGATACAATATTAATCGCGAATTAATTATTTTATCCTAGTTATTGCATATAACTAGACAGCGGTTCTTCATGCAAAATAAAAATTTTCTACCTGAATTGCAACAACTTGGAATGAAATGGAAATTTATTTTTTTTCTTAATATACTTAATAGGTTAAAAATAGTATAACAATGTATTTAAATTCTTCTAATTTGTTTACTGTTCTAAAGTTTACTCATTTAATTACATTTAATGAAATAAAATGTTTTATTCGAATTAGGTAGTCATCTAACGACAGGTTTCAAGTTTAATTTGTACTTTATTTATTTATTTAAAACAGTAAGATCATTGGAGAAATTTTAAAACATTATTATATTCTCTTCGATCTACTAAACATATTAGGAAAGAAAATAAATTTCTATTTTGTCCCAGTTTGTTGCAATTCAGGTAGGAAATCTTTTGAGTATGTCCATGACACATTGGCGTTGTTTTCCAGATAAAACTATAATTCAGTTTAACTATCAATCTGGTTCCATTACGCAGTAATTTTTCTTATAAAATAAACATCTTTCGGGTTCAAATGACATCAGCAACACCATATGTATGTATAAATAATAAGGAACTGTTTATTTAAACACAAATGTATGATACAGTTTTAATAGTCCATAACTTCGAATGATTCTATTTGTACAGTTACACAAGAATCTTCGAAATTTGAAACACAGCATCTGTGATGTCGAGGAGGTTGATGAGCAAGCGAGTAAAAGTGTGCTGTTTACGCAGACCATTTGGATGCTGGGCGTTTCTTGATGTAACTCTTAATTGCAGGCAGGCTGAGGACCTTTTCTTCGAGTTTCTTCAAATTCTCGTAGTTCTCGATAATGTCGGTCTTCATCATGTTGTTCAGATATTCGAGGAGACCAACAAACGTTAAGTCTGCCCAGCTCAATTTACCACCAACGAAGTAGCCGCCATTCTTCTTCACTTGAGCGTCCAAACGTTCCAAATAGTACGGCATTTGCTCGTTCACGTATTGGAGTTTTGTAGCCTTGGCATCTTCGTTGGTCTCGTAGGAGTATACCGAAATTTCTGTTAATGATAATCATTGGTCAGAAAAGTATTAACGAACAAGAGAAACGATAAATAAAATTTAACATAAAATCGATGCTCACTGAAACGAAGGTCATGAATAGTGTCAACGCTGACGTCGATCTGAAGATCCTCCCATTCGTCCTTCCCGGCAAGACCAAACTGCTTCGCCAGATATCGGGAAATAGCTGTCGATTGGTTAACTTTCTTGCCGTCGATTTCGAGAACGGGAACTTGACCGAACGGCATGTCTAAAATTTGAAAAAAAAATGAAAAATTTTCATACACTACTATTCGTAACACAAAACATAGCATAAAATTCAAAATTTAATAAAAAAATTAATTCTTGTATTTAGGTCCAACAAATTAGATAAATTTGAATTGTTGTAACTTGTTAAAATTGAGGCTTGGCTCTTGTGGCTCTTAATTTTCTTTTCTAACATGTTAAATAAGTTGTACAGGATACAACGGTATTTTTAAATACTGCTAAGCTTTTTTGTAGTCTATTTATTATTACCAGACTTTATCTTGGGCCATTCGCCCTCGCCCAAACGGTGGTCTTCGTACTCAACTCCTCCATAGCTGAGAATAAAACGAATTGGTTCGGCTAAAGCAGCTATCGGGAAGTAGATGAGTTTGTAATTCGGCATCTTTCTGTAATGGAAACAATTGAATTTCGTTAATAACTCCTCGACAAAGCAACGGAGAACAAATGACCTGAAGAATCACCACTTTCAAGTACAACATTTTTGGAACAGCCTGTACAGTAAATATGCTATTATTACGCAAAATGTCTCGATAGCAGAAGTTTATGGCTTCCTTAATTTTTATAACTAGATTCTTGCATTTAACATGCGAAATATAAACGTTATACGAAACATTCTAATTTTCAGAATGATCTATCTCACAAACCGCGATGGTTAAATAGCCTAACCGGTTCGAACGAGAAGCTGAATTATTCAAATAATGAAAAGTAGAACACAAATTCAGAATAAGATTTGTTTAGTGGTAAAAAATTAGTGTGAAATCGATCAGGAACGACACGCGAAACGAAAGATGAACACTTACGTTTATTTTTTTGTTATGTAGTGGAGTCGGCACACAAACAGTTAATGAAATGATCTCGTTGCTGCGAGTTTATATATGCCTTACCACCTCCTATCTCTCGATCCTCGTATCGCACTCGACGATTGGGCGCGCCGCAGCACGGCAGCTCTATCAACTTAATATCTATGAAATTGGAGTCACCAGATTTAATCTTGACTTGAAGAATTTCTGTATTTTTAATTGTCATGTAGAGTGACAATTAGAATTGTCATCAAAACTTGATTCACAAGTGCTCGATAAAAATTGAATTTCAATTGTCGGTTACTCTCTAAGTCATACTGTAACATAATTATGTATAATTTGTACTGTACGTGCTTGCATGGTTTAAGGCAATAAATAAATAATAATAATATTGAGTTTATTGAACAAACCGAAACTAGCGATATCAATGAGCATCGCTGAAAATAACAATTGACAATCGAGGGTTGGAAAGGGGGGGGAGATCTGCTGATATAGGTGTGCGGCCACACGCCGTCGAAGTCTGTTTGTGTCCGAAGCTTGTACGAATCGCTGAATAAAATTATTCTTTTTTCTAGGCACTACAATATTTTGGAGAAAACTAATTCAAAACTCGCTATATACAGGGTGCATAGAAATTGATGTACGAAAGGTGTCGCAAAATTAACTTCGACCTTGGATTCCAATATATCTATCTATCTATCTATCTGTCTGTTTATATAAATTTTTCTGCAATTGTTCAAAAAGTTAAAATTACGTGGTAAAGCTACTTCCATTCGATATGTCTTTTCACAGATAAAGATTCTTCGTATTTCATGTAATCTTTAAATTTAACAGAGACGTCCAAGGCGATAATTATAGTTATTGCCTCCCCCCCGATAATTCCGATATCGATCTACATTGAACGAAGTGGTTCTATCGTTTATCGATACGGCTATTCCTACAATACTAAACGTTTCGCTTATCCTAATTTTGTTATCAGCCCACATGCATATGGAGATAGAAATGACTATGTCCCAAGACCACCTAAAGCGCTTGTCATCGTCAAATCGGTTAACGCACTATTTTATTTCCAAGGGCGATAGGTCAACATATCTCTACGAAAATATGTTTCACCATTGGTTATCTATATTTTGGGAACATTTAATTAGTGTGAATATTTTTTTGCTAGTCACGTCGACAGTGTAAATGCTCGAATAAAAGTATTTCTCTATTAATTTTGAAAATCGTGACGATAAAATTTAAAAATTGTATCGATAATGCACGCTCCATTCTTCCAGTAAATATTTTAGATCGGACTAATACTTCTACGGAAAATGTCGCATAAATTGCATGGGTGAAATTATGAGAGCCATCCATTTAATACAAGCTTATCAAGTTGCATCCCGATGAACACTGGTATCGATTCCAGCCAAGTGCACAAATGTAACGGAAGATTGATTTTGAATGGACCTATACGTTTCATTTTCTAAAACGAATGTGTAATGCTGAAACCAAACATTATGGAGCTAAATGCACCATTTGCGCTGAAAATTGTGGAGTAACGACGGGAGTGCGTTCAAAAAGCGCGCAAAATACACAATTATAAATTGACTACTGACTCTTTCAGTTATCAATGCCTCTGATAAAAAATATTCTCAGTGTGTTCGTGATTAAACCTACGTAAACATGGAACATAAAAAAATTGAAGAAACCACAATTTTTTCGTTTAAAGCTCCGACGACGGTCCGGGTCAATTTTGACCCAGAATCGTTAACGAATTACCAATTCTATCCAATAAATGACACCAAGGAGACTAACGTGTTTACACAAGGTGAATTTTCCTAAACATCGTCAATTATACAGGGTGTTCCATTTAAATCGATCCGGTAGAATATATCCGAAACTGTTGACGATGTTGGAAAATGTTTCAGGCAAAAGTTGAACGGTATCAGGGGGCACAGTTTCCGATGTTGATATCTTTTTTCTATGTGGACGCGTAGAGGTCGTACGAAGGTCAACATTGTTTTCCTTATTCCTTGTTGATTTAAATATTGATCACTGGAGTAAGTACAGCTCCGTGGTCGTTAATTCGGCTTTTACGTTATTTTACATCATTCGGGAACTATAGGATGAAATCTTGTCTAGTTAAAGCACGACTATAATGATAGGTTGAGACGTGAAAACGTTGAACGCCATACCGTCATTAAAGTCATTAGTTCTCGTTTACCGTGTGTCGTCACGTTCCCCCCCAGATACCACTTCAATCTTAATAAAGAGGTGAAAATCGAAAGTCGACGTCGAAAGTCAGGACCATTCACTTTAATCTCTCTAATAGTGGTCGCGATCGTTAATCTTCGTCGATGTACTCGAATCTTATCCCTGGATGGCCGTGTATTCGTTGAAAGGGTTGAGCAGCCCACCCTTTACCCAATCCATAAAACACCTCTTGATCATAAACCCGTTCTTGCACGAAGCGCAAAGCCCCTTCATCGTTCCAGGAAAGGTAATTGCCTTTTTTTCGAGCCACCTCGAACAGCCTTATGGTTCCTGCTCACGCACGACTAAGAATTACAACCTCCTAAATTCGTACACCATCTGATTCCGGGTTAATTGCTCGGCTAATTAATTGCGTAATTTATCGAGTGTTAAGATAAAGCAGTGATTTAATTTCGTCGGTGCGCGGTGTAACCAGTCCGAAGACGACCAAGATGGAACGGGAGCCGAGCGTTGCTTTATCGGCACCGGTTATCCAGTCGTTTGATTTCTCGCCGAATAATTAACGTGCCGCGTTTTCCGAAAATTATTAACGCCGTTTACCACCGAACACCAGTTCATCCGAATTCGAACACTTATTTCCCGTTCTCGAAAAAATATTATCGAGAATTGAGAAATCATGATTACTCTTTCTTTAAACTGGACTGAAGGATTGAAGCTGTCTTTCTTGCATTTTAAAAGTCTGTGTACAATGTTTTTTCGGTCGTTTTATCAAGTCCTGAATGAACGTGATGGTAGCGTAAGAGTCATTCTGTAAGACAGAGAAAAAAATCGTACAAGTTTTAAGGAGGCTTCAACCTTCATAGCAGTTTCATTCGCGAGAGAAAATTTTGAAAGTTTTAAGAGACATGGTTTTTCATTTTTGCATCATGTAAAAATATCTTAACCCTTTGAGCTCCGAATTAAACTTTTAATTCAGGTAAACAGAAATTTTTTCCTTTCTCCTATACAGGGTGGTCCATTTAAGCAAGGCCACCTAAACATTTCTGCAGGTTATTGTGATGCAAAACCTATTTCTTACGTAATGCGCATGGTGTCAATGGAGTAATATCTGACAAGACCATTTTTTCCCCCAAAGTAATTTTTTTCGGAGTTGTCAAGGTCATCGATGTTTTTTGAAACATAACTATTTTTTTCTTTCATTGTTTCGTGTAGCTGAGCGAAAAATAAATTCAGAGACGTATAATACCGTGACCTCCAAATGACCTTGATCTCTGAAAATTAAACTGAACGCTCCGAAAAAAATAACCTTGAGAAAAAATAACATTTGCAAAGAATTCACTTTGTGATACTATTTATATTGCATTAAGAGCATTCGTTATGTCATGACAAATAAAGGAGATATTTAGGTGGACCACCCTGTATAATCCTGTAGATTTTAGCGAGAAAATGTAAAAAATCTAAGTTGCACCGAACATCAAATGTACAGGTGAATTTGAATCTGTTTAAGCTGATATAAACTAATGCAAGCAGTTCGTCATACATACTAAGAGGATTCGCGAAATAAATCGTTGTTTCATATGAATATGCGGACAGTTAATTGTTAATCTTACGAAAGGATCCGGAAGGACGTTACCTCGACACATTCCTGCATACTCTTACCAGTGTGCTCATTAAATTTTGCTGCCTTCGTGGAAGATCTTCCTCTGGCAATATTCCAGACCTATATTTCCACCGGGCCAGGGGATGAAGTAAAACGAAGAAACGCTGGGAATTCTTTGTTCCATAATCTTTTTCGGAGGAACATCTAGGCCGTTTGACGATTACGAATGCAAAAGTCGTGCAACTGAACGATATTCTTCTGAATGAAATTACGAAAAATATTCTTTAGCCTCCGTTGACCCAGTCGGCTAACCGTGAGGGACACGGTATTGGTTATTTAGTGTCGAGAAATGTTTCTACGTCGTTCTGGCAATATTTACCCCCATATTGGATACTGTATATTATACTTGAAATAGAGAGCGAGTCGTTCAACTCTACCACCCGAATTCACTCGAGAACTATTTGCCACCTAACGAAATCATTCGCGGGAAAATTGTTTGATATCGAGCCGAGTGCACGATGAAATAATTAGTGTTCTAGTTTCGTATCTTTTCCATATGAGCTTCGAGAATTTTACTTTGATGCGTAATCATTGAGCGATTCGAAAAACTGTGAAATTGTAAAAGGTGTATAAAAGCTGTTATGAATTCCTTTAAATTACACTCCTGTTGATGGATATTGGTAAACATGTTTTAATAAAAATATGTATTTGGTTACATACGTATGCTATTTACATAATTGTATAGGTAATATATGTATACAGATTAATATCAACCATACCTTTATTGTTTTCACCAGCGTTTTACTTTATATTATATGCCAAGATTAGTTAAAGTATTCCTGTTTCCTCGTAATCGGTCAGATTTATATGGTAATATTAAATATAAAAATGTATTATAAGAGATTTTATATTCATACTATAATACGGATATATTTGTGCATTTTATAATCAGATTGAACTTAGCCCAGCATGATGTTAAAAAAGAATGAACGAATACACTGATTGTAAAGTAAGGATGAACAAGATTGAGTGCCACATGGGAATCATCGATTCCCAATATGTCAAATCGTGCTGTGTACAGTGTCAAATCATAATAGTTAATTCAATACAAACGTTTTCATATTTTTCATTAGGTTTCCATGACATTTTTATCATTTGACATGTGTAGTTCCTCGGTCCTTAATTGACATGTTCAATTATTCCATGCCGAATGCAGGAAGAATATCGATGCTTCAAAACATAAACAAAATTTCTCTTTTATCTGATATTAGCATTGTTTTCATCAAATCAAAGTCCATTCAAGCTCAAAAATTACATAAATGTAGTAACGTGCAATTAATTTATTAATTATTAATTATTTCGTGCTTTTTTTGCTTACAAATGTATAGAGCTTAATAAATGTTTGCTTAACATATCTTTACGTTTATTTGTAGCCGCATCAACATTTAAGTCATTAGCGACTGTATGGTATTTTAATAGTTGCTTTAAAAGTGCAAGAATTTTCATATTTATTTCATCATTGACTGTTTATTGTGTACTTCCGTCTGTAGGGTCTTCCATTAAGAAGTGTTATTTTAAATTATGAGAAGCGCTGGTTTTTTCTACAATTAACAATCTTTTACAATTTTAGTAACCTCGTGTTGAAGAGTGACAACTGTAATCTTCACAAATAAAAAAGGGCGAAATTTACAATTACACTTCTTCATATAGGACCCTTTACATGATCGTATGAGTTTTACCGAAATCGTTCACGTGACAGTCCTAGGAATGGAAATGGATCTTAATTAAAATCCTCCACTAGTAATAATTATTACTACTGACGTTCAAAGAATCTGATCCACGAGAAAGAAATCTGTGGGCATGTAAAGAAGATGAACTACAATCGAACAGACTCGGCTGTAGTACGTCACTGACGATCTAATTAACGTCCATGGGGAGTGTAACTTCGTTACTATCGGACGAAGTTTTCTTCAGATCTCCTATTACCATACGGATTTTCCTCGAATGTGGCACTAATCTGTCAGATATCATTTTATTCCTCTTCCTCTTGCGAGCACCCTCGCATTTTAAAATGAATTTGTCAGCAGAGTTTTAACTCTTCTTCTTTGAAACGTGAATATTATACGATTTATCTCAATCCTACGTATGAAGCATAAACTTAATTTATGACTGTGAAACGCATAAAATATGATTCACTGCTTTTTTCCAATTTTTTAAAATGTAATCCGAATTCTAAGTTAAGTAGTACGCATTTTCATTTCTCTTCATCTAGTTAACCATTAACTGCATCCCTTATTTAAATATTCGATTCATTCAATCGTTGATCCAGTTTTTAAAAAATTGTTCTGTTTTATAGAATTTACAAATTAGAGTCATTTCTACTATAATATACAAAATGGGCCAGCTAACGTGACCACTACAATTACAATATGTATTTTCGTTTTGTTTTCATAAAAAAATTAAATTTTGTTAGAATTTTAAAGGACCATTACGTTGATAATAAAAGAAGATCAACATAATTAACATTATGATCAACATAAATGTCCTTTACCGATGAAATTAGGAAATTAAATGAATTTTCATAATTTTCATAATTGATCAAGGAGTCTTTGTAACATTTTCATACTACTATACTGATTAATTTTTGCTTAAGGTAATTTCACAAAGTTTTCCAATATTTTTTTCAGATATTTCCACTTACAATATTTTTTAGGAAAAATGGTTTTTCAGTTCAGTCAAAAAATGTTAGAATATAAAATTCAATAGAATTTAATAGAATTCTGATTTATTTCAGATCTACGAAGGCTACTACTCCAAACTAACAGTGTATTTGATTTGACTTTGTGAAAATTCGTCTAGAAAAATTGCAAATTGCATAAACAGCTGCAGTTTAACAATAAATGTTTCTATTCTAGAACAGTGAAATCCATTTTAATAACAGATGACAATACACAGAAGCACAGGGGTGAAAAGAATACTGCTAGCAGCATGTTACGTTTTTGTAGGTCCTCTGTAATGAATTGACCTCAAATAGGAATCTGTGGGCCGAGTGTGATAAGAGGAACGTAAGCAGGGACGCTTTGGTTAACCCAGTTAATAAGGTGCTCATTCAATGCCAGTTATTGGGATCACGTGTTTAGATCTATATCAATGTCGAAGGGGAACAATACCATGTTTGAAGAAGTCCTTAAATCAGATTTCCTTCTGTCTGTATGCATAGGCAATTACTGGAAATGTTTTCGTTTTTATAAAACGAACACACTAGCACAATTTGTAAATGAATTTTGACAGAAAAATTTTCGCTCGTAGGTGTTACATCCAGGCATAATTAATACTTGTTTATTGGTTTTATGATCATTATTTATATTCGTAATAGATATCTAAGAACACTTCTATGAAGATTTTAAATACCAACATTGCTTTGTTGATCTTTGACCATTGTCAACCAATTTTTCATATACTTAGCATTTATGAGACAAGCGCTGGCTGGTAACTTTGTAAACACCCTATATATAATAATATTATAATACCTTATTTAATAAAAACGTGTTGGAATTGTAATAAAAACTTGGAACAACATCACAGCTTTTCTCGAAAAAACCAGTTAGCTGTATAGAATTTCAATCATTTCGACACTGCAAAATAATTTTGTGTAACGTTTCCCACGCTACTGTTAAACAACATATGTAATTAACGAAGAGAATCAAGGTGTACGAATCAAATAATTGACATCATCATTATAAACGATACACTGCAATCGTTTTAATTACAAAGCAAATGCAGCCTTGATTCTGTAAAACGATCAAAGCAAATCAATTCAGTAAGAACGTCAAGCAAATGATTTGTATTAATTTTATAAAATTAATATATTTTATAATGATAGTAAAGTGGTTAATTAAATTGTGTTTCGTAACGTTTACGTAATGTGTGTCGTACACATGGTACAGACGTCTCAATTTTGTAGCATTTTCGACCAAAAACTTGTCTTCAGTTTTCCACCTGCTTCATCATGCACGACTGCCCTAAAAAAAAATGAACGATGGTCTGCGAAAGTAGAGGCTTCAACCTCTAAGATGAGTCCAAAATCAAAGTACAATTTTGACATTATCATAGTGGAGATGTTGGAAATTTCTCGAGCATCAGAAATTCAGCGTTGAAATACTTTTCGGATAGGCTGTATTCAAACGAATATTCTGTTTCAACCGAGTTTAATTACTAAATGTATGGCCGGGGGAAAAGAAACAGGTGCAAGTTCGCCGGCCACCCTTCCCCAAACCTAATTCCGTGTCACATCCACTCCTAGAGAATGTCCATTTTCTCGATGGGAGTGAATTTCCTGCTCTCTAACCTCCCTACTTTTCTCTATCAGGGCACTGTTATTTCTCCCCGGACAGGTAGGGTAGCCAGGAAAAGAGGTGTCATCTTGTAACGCCGGCGATTGAAACGGAAAATCCCTGGACGGAAATTTACTTTGAGATCTAATCTCGGTGACAACAAGTTCAGAAACTAAGGGTATTGACCAACTGTCGTACTGGCCTTAGGAACGAGTTACTAGGTCAATAGACCGTATAGTTCTCGACCATCGCAGACTATCGTTGTCGTGCTTCCTCAATCCGCACGTATTGATCCGCAACTTTCACGATCACGAAATTGTCTGGATCACTCGGTTCACACGTACCCCGTTCGATCTACTCTGGTAACCTTGTAATTCTCGAGGGATCTCGCTCGGTTTTACGATTCAATACCAGAAACGAAGTTTCAAACGCGATCGCATGCACATAAAATGTGCACGTTCCGCGTCATAACGGAGGTTTCGGGTTGTTAGATTGCTTTAATTATACTGGAATAATAATGGGAGATGGTGGAACGGGACGAGATGAAATTATAGTTTGCATTTATATGCTTCCTTATTATTAAAATCAGACGGTGACACAAAACTGGCTAAATTTTGTTATTTCACCGATAGGAGGTAAAATAACTATGAACATTTCCATTATTTGTATTAATATGAAAAAATTATATTTACAAAATGTCCTAAAAATGTTGCATTTCCTTGAAAGCGATTCCTCAGGTCATTCGAAATAACTTTCTCCTTTGCGAAAATGTTCTCCGTGGCTTCGTTAACGAGTTATTAACGAAAAACGCAGACCAATCGGAGCGCGACAACAGTGGGCGGAGTCTAGCTCGACCAATGCCAACGCCACGCTCAGTGTGACCGGTCGCCGAGTCGAAATCCGTCCGCTATAACCGCTGTGATTGGTCCGTGTTTTTCGTTAATAACTCCTTAACGAAGCCGCAGAGAACATTTTCGCAAAGGAAAAAATTATGCAACCTAGACAAACAACTAGATTTTGAATCAAAATTATAATAATCTACTATTTTTTTGCATAAAGTTGTTTTTTAATTAGCTGAGTATACAACTGATTTTTTGGTCCGTTGAAAAGTACTTGGTTAAACATAATGCAAATTACTGTTGGCATTCGAGTTAGTCAGTCTGAAAAATTACTTCCCTGCAGTTTATCAAACGACGTGAGAACTTTCCGTAAGATTTAATGAGACTGGCTAATATGTCAGTGTCTTACCATTAAAACTTGCGATGAACATTAATGATGACATGAAATTATCTGTCCGTTATCAATCTTACTAACACCTAATTATCGGGTTACTTTGACTAATAATGAAAAACGAATGATACCATGCCACTAATTATATTCATAGAAATGAAAAAGAAATTGTAATAACAGATAGAAGATGTTTTCAAATTCGATGTTGTCCATGCGAAAAATCCCTGGAAAAGAACGATTTTTACGTGCTTTCGCACATCAAATAAATTCTCCTTTGTTGTACCATTTGCTACATAACGTGGTATGTACACGATTTTTCCCCATTCTCTTAATATGTAAAACTAATCCCGCAAAAAGCTTCTACAATTTTCCAACACTGACAAAGTTATGTTTACGCATAGTGTGTCATAATACATACGTTGTCCGGTCTGTTATACCTCTCAACTTCTCGTGTTGCACGCTTAGGCATCTCTCAACTGATTCGACGTGTTTTACTATTGATAAAAATTGCTCTGCTAAACTTATTGTTTAAACCGATAGATTGAAATTTCGAAACGATTTATGATTTCATATAAAAATAAGTCATTTTAGGAATTCTAAGTAAGCAATGCCAATTAATTAGTTTAGAACTTATTACTCGTTAAATCTTACATATTATTTATATATTATATACAATTTTTATTTCATTTTAGTTCATGTAAACATTATCTACAATTTTTATTTCATGTAAACATTATTTCCAACTTTCATGTCATATGAAAATACATTGTTAGAGGCTTTGATTGATACCAATTAATTAGTTTAGAACTTTTTAGAACTTTATTATTTCAATTGTATACAAACGTCACATGCTGTTTCATAGAAAAGTACATTGCAAGTAATTAGTTCGGTAGTTTAACTGACAGCAATCGATTAGTTTCGACGTTTTTACTCTGATGGGGATTTTCTACTCGCAGCATGTGCTTAAATCTAGCAGTAGCAGCTTCGGTTAAATATGTACATTCTACGATTCAAATGGAAACAATGCGCGCCACGTGTGTCCATTGCAGTTAACCATGAATGTGGACACCTGTCTATAAATATGCCCACATATTTACTCCGGCCTTTGTACCCCAGTATCCAGTCTCTAACGATCAATTGTTTCTGTTCACTGAGTTAAGCCTTACGCATTCCTCTTCTTGCATTGTACGTGCCAATAATTGATTTTAATTAAGCGCTCAAATGCGTTCTATTAATGATAATTACTATATATTTTTTTAAGATACATATTGTTTTTATTAAACATTTTATAAAGTAAAGATTACCTACATTAGAACACTTCGTAATTAAATGGTTCTTCCATGTGTGACCTTCTACAATCTTGAAGACCAGTGTGTTGTACTTCCAACACGTATTCGTTCCACTTAAAAAATTTCCTCTTTAATTTTTTTGTTGGATCACAATGATTTTCAAAAAAAACGCTGGCTAGTAATGAGCACCCTGTAGACTGTAGTAAGTGAACAACAGAGAACAACAATATAATTATTACTAAAAAAATCGGTTGAAAGCTCTTTCGCATGAATAGCAAGAGAACAATAATCAGAAACTAAATAAAAATAAGCAGGAACCAAATTAAACATTCTTTCTTCTTTTAATTATCTTATTACACTGAAACTGATACACCTTAAATCGTTTTAATATCTCCACTGTTTTAAATTGTAAGTGTCCGTTTTTCTCATAAATACGTAATTTTCTAACGAAAATTTATTCCACGAGATGACAATAGAACCGTATAAAATTATTATTAAATCAAATCTAAATTAATGAGTATTCGTACCTAAATGTATTGACCAATTTGGCTGGTCCGTCGGCTCCATAAAGGCATTACTTGCCCGGCGCACGAAGGTCCGGAATTTCGGTTCTCGATTTGTCTCCTAACTACTCGCGTACATGTTCGCCAGTGTTATGTTCACGTTTGCAAAATTAGCCCGGTTATAGCGTCACGAGATCGTAGCTTAGCAGGTTAGAGATTGAGCGAATGTTTTCTCTTTTACAAATGCAATCAAGAAATTGTAATTCAGTTCATCCTAATACCACTTATTTCCATATTATTTATTATTTATTCTGTTTTCGAATATTAACTAACGAAGGGTTCAGGGCTTTCCAGATTATTTAACGTAAAACCAAGTAGTTACGTAATTTCTAGTTTAAGTTGATAATTCAACTATTATTATTTTAGTATGAGAATCGAGTATTGATTAAACCTAATATAAAACTTCCATATGAGGAACTGCCAGTCGTGCGACTCCAATATTCGACAAATATTCATCTTAGCAAAGTATGTACTGTGTTAATGAATTACGATAACAAACTTTACTTGATAGGACTCATTAAAATGTTTGCCATGTTCATAAACGTTATATCATCACTTCTCCCGGTTATATCTCAGTAAGAATGTTTCACTGCGAAATCAAAGTTTATCTTCTGACAGCGATGGAAGCGAAAAGCTGGATGCAATTTAGACTTCGTCAGAACCAAGAACTTAAGAAGCTATGTTAATATAGCATAATATTATATATGTAATTCGTTAAAAGGAGAATATTAAACTACATTTATTAAACTCGCACAAATTACTTCAAATAGATCTACAAATGACCGGTTCTATATTTTTCATTCTACGATTATTGAAATTATGAAGTTGCTTACATGGAAATTCATTCAATAAATTTATTTATCCAAGCATCTTATTGAAATAAACATTGCACGAAATCTAAATAAATAGGGCCTTGTCATTTTTATAAGCTAAAACATTTTAATCGCTTTTAGCTTATTAAAATATTTATAGATAATTTATAGATAATAAATTTATAAATTTCGAATTTCACCCACTGGATTCTCTATAAGTGCATGCAATCTATCCATGGAAGTGGCACACTTTTGAAACAAATAGTTTAAAAGCAATCGAGACGGGAAAAATCTTTATCGAATAAAAAGATAGCCATTCCGCGGGAAAGTAATCTGAACAATATCGTAGAATTAGTTGCATCAATTAGAGTAATAGACTGTACATCCTAGAGTGATATCAATAGCACTGATTTAATAGGCTTATCTGCGGCAGTCAAACGTGGATGAATCGGCCACGGTCGGGCATCGAAATCTCTCATTGTTCACTTAACGTGGATAATCCGCACGTGCTGACCGAAGTATGACTTCCTGTAGAATCACAGAATTATCCAGATTACGCGGTTCATAGGAATCCGACGCATTGGAATCGAATAATCCGATGCATTCGTCTAACGTAAATCAGCATCGTGCTCTATTGATCGGGCAAACGGAAATAAGGTTCGAGCTCGCAGACGTTAAGTAACTAACTCACACGGTAATTAAAACGTCGAAGATTACAACCGAAACGACACGACGTTATGTACGAGGCTTAAGGTCCTTGGCCTGCCCATTTGCCAGATCGATTAATGGGGTATTCTTTACACACACTTCCTACAAATTTTTTATTCGGAAATGGTAAAAGTTGGAAATTTAAAATTTCACACGCTTACTATTAGACAGATGTTTATGCAAAATAAAAATTTTCTGCCTGGATTCCAACAAACTGGAGTGAAATAGAAATTTAATTTCTGTCTCAGTATGTTTAATAAGATTAAAAATAAGACAACAGTATTTTTAAATTCCCCCAAAGTTTAAAAATACTGTTATCTTATTTTCAATCTTATTAAACATATTGAGGCAGAAAATAAATTGGTGAATGGTGAAAATAAACGAGTTGGTGTAATTTAAAACAGTACAAATTAACATCAACTACTTATTATATCTGAAACTAATAATCATATCGAAAATCCAATTAGCTGACACCAAAATGATCTACAACGCCCTGTGCCGCGGAAAGTATTGTGCTGAGTTTTCTTTCCTGTTAATTACTGAATTTTTTAATCGATACTAAAAACCTATCTATATAGGGTTACAACCAGTTAGATTTAAATTGTTTATAGAGATTCATATGACACGCGCTGTTAACATGATCAATTGCTAGCCATCGTTCACCTGTCATCAGAATATTCTTTAATGTGTTTAGTATAACGATAGTTATGTTGCACGTGGAACGGTGCCTTTGAAGAATATTGCAACAGTGGTTAGCGTCAGACTGCTTTAAAGGATGGTTGGAATTCAGGTTGACAGGTTCAAAGCCGCGTTGGTCAGTACTGACCGACACTGACAATGTGATTTTCGTTTACACACCGTCGTAAGTGGAATTACCATACCGTGCAATAACATGCACCGACAGCGTTATGATCATCAGTGAAAATAAAGAGGATGAGATACAATGATAAACGTGCTCATCGCTAGACCGCGGATCATTATGCATAGCAAAAACGATTTGCATCTATTGCTAGAAACAGATGCCTAATAGAAATTCCTTTCTACCCCATATTGATTTGAATAAGCTGGAATATTAATATGCTTAATATTAGTGACAATTAGACTGCGAATCTTTATGCATTTATAGAAAAATTGAGTATATGATATTCAAAATCGTAGGATAATTTTGAAAATTGAATATGTCAATATATGTTTTCTCATTTATTGAAATTATTAAAGGAAGAAATAATATTCTATGTATCGAATAGTAATAAATATAAAATAATAAAATTAGCGATTCTTAATATTAGTAATAGTAAATGTAAAATAACTGTCAATTGTTATGTGTTATATTAATGTATGCTATATAAACCACACACGGTTTAGGGTATTAATAAATAAATTAATTAATTAAAATTAGTGATTCTTAATATTGGTAATAATAAAATAAAATAACAAAATTAGTGATTCTTAATATTAGCAATAATAAAATTAGTGATTATTAATATTATGTAATTAATTTCTTTTAATAAGTGTATTTCTTGAAGCTGCAACTATACATTTTTGTGACCACAATGATTTAGTATAATGCTGCAAGTAGGTGCGTTGCAATACTTTAGGAATAAGAAAGGTACAGCATTTATAAACTTTTTATAAGTGACAATTTTTAGAAAGTCTTAGTAACTGTGTAAATCTAAGACGACGCAGCTGGTAACAATACGTTTTGTAAAAGAATTCATTACTGATGTACGATTATTTACGTACGTAAAATACTCTGGGAAATAATCGAATTTATCAGGCATCCAATCTTTTTCTCGCGAACCGCAAGAAACTTGCGTACTTACTTTGCCCTGTTAACCGCCATTCTTATTGTACACTTCAACTCGTGATTTATGGAGATTTTAAGTAACATGACAAGAGAAAATTCAAGCAACATTTTACTTTAATTGTAACGTCAAACTCGCGGCATTCACGGAATCGCGCGGGAAAGTTTGCTTCTCGTACACGTCGCGTCGCACGTCATGTACCTAAGTCACAAATTATTCATACCAATTAGAAATTGGACCACAACGAACTGACATGCGAGAAGTGTAGAACGAGTAAGGCACGTGCTGTTCGTTCAGCTGACACGATCATTAATAACTCTAATCAACATAAGTTTAGCTGCATTTTCCAGACACTCAAAATTAATCAAACTTTTATGCGTCTGAATTCGCAATGTAACGTTGACGTACGTTAAACGCGTCCGTTCCCGTACTTATTTCGAACACGCTTATACAAGGTGTTTCACTGAAGAGCGACCCAGGAATATTTTCTTTAATTTTGACAAAGCAACAAATTTTTTTCGAATATCGAAATGGACCGAGGTGTTAGTATTTCTCGCCATGCCTGCATTCTCCTTACAATCGAAATTTAAGTTTGACCTTCACCTTCGGGGTTCAAAGTGATTTGAAGGTCACGTCACAAAGTACAGTTCGAATAGATTTTTTAATTTTTAAAAAATTACACATAAAAAATTGTTTACTTCGACAAAATTAAAGAAGATATTCTGTGGGTCATACTTAAGTGAGACACCCTGTATAGAACATGCGATATCGATCTTTATTTTAATCATCCAAACACTAAATTTTCAATATTTGAACTAGAATAATATCGTTAAAAATATTGAACAATAAATTTGGATTAACTTTAAAGAACGAAGCCTCTACTTTCGCGGACCATCATTCATTTTGTCCCAGGTTATTTGTGCATGATATAACAGGTGAAAAGTGATTTCAGCCACGAGAGAAATTTTTCAACGTTTACGCATACGTTTCAATTTGTAACATTTTGGACGAGAGAAAGTTTCAATCTTTCAGATAAATTATTAAATGTCGGCAATTTCTCGAGAATGGGAAATTCAGAGTTCGAATACTTTTTTCAATCTACAATATTTATTATGTTTTAAACTATCACGCCTTTCAAGGAAGTGCAAGATTTTTGGGACACCGTGTACGTATCGTGTCTGGTCTCGTTTCAATCAGGAAAATAACACAGATACGTAAATGTTGCATAAAAGAATAATTAAAAACAAAAGATAAAAACATTTACAAGTAATACGTTAATCATTAATTACGTAAGTGCTCCATTGTTTATTGAATTCGTGTACTTAACAATGGAATGGATAAATTGAATTTAAATCTAGCATTTTTTGGAATTTCCAGAAACAATTGTTTATTATACTGAGAATATGTTAAAAATTTCATGGGACGCTTTGTATAATGGAAGGGAAATTACGTGTGTACAATCGAGAGAAATAAAATTCAGTTTAAAATGCGTTTCGCACAGAATCTAACGACGAAGCCTGGAAACGGTCTGACCGGAAAATTTATTGCAGTTTTCTGTTAACAATAAAATTGCTACGACGACAGTGTCATTGACGGGGGCTTCAATGCAAAAATCGTTCGACATACATACACGAGAGAATCGATTAACGATGGAACAGCCATTGCAATTCAATCAAGGAATAAATTATTTATAAATCCATGATTTAACTATCCCGTGAACGATGGAATCGCCCGGGGAAATCGATGTTATGAATGTAAAGTGAACCGTCGAGTTTTCGTAAAAATTAATTAGAAATTTTTCTAGGAGTTAAAACGACATCTGCGCACAGCAGAGAAGCTCGCAGCTACGAAGGGCAATTAAAGACCTACCACTTCGAAGGAAAACGGCCGTTGTTCAAATTATGTCGCCGAACTTTTAAAGAAGCTTGGGGCGCAGCCATAAACTTGGTCAATTAGCAACGGAATATGATATTTCGCTACTAATTTGATTCCATCGGAGTTGCTCGTTAACGCGCTACTGATTTGCTGAATTACTGCATGACTGAGATACACAACACACGCCTGCGAGTCCCTTCTCTCTAAACTGAGGTAACGCAATTAACCAGCTTTTGACGAGATGAGATGACGTATCGTTACAAGTCACGACTCTTTGAGGACTTGATTGCGAAGCAAATAGGAGGAATAAACACTCTTACTATTTATCAAAGTAATCTAATCTTTTGAAAAAATCGATTTGGAAATATTTCATAATTCACTAATTTCCGACCGGAATTTCTTCTTGTCATCTGTCTGTTCTTGCTTATGTTTTTTAACAAATTATGATTTCATTTTTACATAATGTTTATGGTTTTATTAAGTAGGAGGAATAAAAACTCTCCGGATCGAAAACTCTGACTATTTATCAAAGTAATATAATCTTTAAAAAATCGATTTGGAAATATTTCATAATTTATGGATTATTTTAATTAATTTCGAAATTAGTGTAATTCATTTATTGCAATATAAATTACTGGTATGATTAATACGTGTGCTATAAAATTAGAAATTACTTTGAAGGTTCAAAAATTGAAGACCTGCCCTCTATTCCTGTATCTACAAAAAAGGCTATTGACACGTAGTTAATTTTTGTTATCTTTTTTTTTAAACATTTAGAGGTGCTCAGAAAGTTTCTTTATGCTGGAAATTACTAAATGTGGACTTCTTCAAGGTACTGACGCAATATAAAGAGAAAATGAGAATTAAAAAATGCAGTATTAAAATAAAGAATATACATAATACAATACGTACCGTCCGCGAGGTGCACCATTCATAGTGAAAATTATTATCCGTTCCGGAGTAGAGGAGCTTCAACTTGTTTAAAAGTCGAATTAGAAATGGACGGCGGTTTAATTACGTTCACTTATTCATAAAGTTTTCAATTCTAATAAGACTATAAAAGCGCATGCACAGAACACCGTATAATACAGCAGAGCAGTAGCTACCCTATTTTTCTGTTAGAGACAAAGGAATGTGGGGTTATAGTTTTCTTTCGACTCGAGGACCACGTTTAAGACCCTTGAGCCGTGACGGACGGCCGTTGTTATCCTTCAGGAAACTTCCGCGTTTATAGCGCGCCAATCTGCTATACAAATTGAAAATCTAAGAATTTAGCCGCGGCACAAGTTTGACGACTTACCGCGGATTAAGGCAGCTTTGAAATTCGGCAAAAGTTGGCTGGACCATAAACCGGACTCGCTACGTGCCTCGAAAAGTGACACTCCGTGCAGAAAGTGCTTGATTAAAACAGTGAACGCGATTGTTGCTAAAATTAGTTGCGCCCTGATAACAGAAAATAGCATTATAGCAATATTCAATAGTATTATTCATTAAAATATTATTCAGTACTATTATTTATTGAAGTATTATATAGTATTATTTATTAAAGTATTATTCAATAGTATTATTTATCGAAGTATTACATAATATATTTTAATAGTAATTAATAATAATATATTTATTATATAATATTATTGGGCCGTGATAATTGTTATGTTGACTCTTTTCTGCAATAAATAAAAGCAAACGTCTTACTATGACAGTAATGGTGTCTTATAATTATTAAAATTTAAGTATCTCCTAAACAATTAACTTTTCGACATAAGTAGGTTAATACTTTTTTATAACTAATGTCGAGCTGCATCCATTGACGTATTAAACAAATACATCATTCCAAAACACTAATAATAGCGAGAAAATCAGATGTCAGAATCAGGTAAGACACTCTGTGTAATATTAATTACAACAACGTAATTAAAAATATGATTAAGGATTAAATTAACTTGAAGTGCAATATAGTCGACTAGTCTTTTAATATTACCTGCGTCATTCTCCACTAAATCGATCAATTTCCGACGTCAATGACACAAATTTTGTCCAAAAAGAAATATGATTGAACGCACTTAACAATAAGGTCTCCATCAAAGTCATCTTATTGTTAGTTTTTAGAATCGAGCAATTTTTGTTAGGTCTAAGTTATTGTCTTTAAATTAATTATCAGTTCTTTCATCTATGACTTAAAAAAAATGCAGTCTTCATTTTCAATCATATAAATATTACGACGTAGATAGATGTACGGAGAATTATCATTCTTTTCTATTATAAGCAACCCAATGAAAGTACACAGAGACTTAGTTTACTTACTTTTTGTTAGTTCACGACGCGCACCGTTCGCACGACTCGTCTGTTTGGTTTGTTTGTCCGCAAATAAAGAAGACAAATTAGAAAACTTCATCAAGCTCTTAAGGGAAACGAAACTACTGACAAGGCTAGCATAACATAGATAGTCTCTACCAACCAAGAAGTTGATGCGACTTTAAAAAACCAAAGAAAATAGAATTATTTCAAGGGTTTTTCAAGGGTTAATTTCATCCCTTTAAAAAAATAGACTTGTATTACATGCAAAGTTTTAATAATTTTTTGAATTTACCATTTCCCTTGTTAGAAAATGTTTATTGTTCAATCATCAGGTAGATTTAATTGTTCGATCATTTACAAGGTGAAGTGCCATTTCGGTAGCGACCAAGAAACCAGCAATTTAGTCGAACAATTCGCTAGTTCTTATTGGAAAAATAGTTTTTATGATTTGAAAAGTTAGTAACTCGTCGAGAATGGATCGAACTCGGAGCCATTCGACCCAATTAAGTGGCCAATTATCAAATTGGCCTCTTCCATCGACTAAGGAGCCTCGTAATGGTAACAGATTACGGCCAGACTGTCCCGGTAACTGGGAAGTATACTATGTATAACGGGGGTCAAAAGTGGTACAGATGTTCAATTGCACTTTTAAAACTAATTAAAAGCAGTTCCCGGAGAAACGACTGTTATCGGAGAATTCTAGCTCTATGGAGTGCGGTTGCAAAAGTGTAACCAGCCATTGATACGTCCATGTGTACGTAGGTACATACATACATGCATATGTCGCACTCTCATTCAATTTCGTCGGTGTTCTGTTAATTTATTTCGAACGAACTTACCGAGCATCCCACTTCGCGCATGAGAAACCAGATAAATCGACAGAATTGCGTTAATTATGGGACAAAGAAAATTTTTGAGCACTGCATAACAATATCAGTTGATTTAATAAATAATTCCAGTTATGCACGGCCATTACTCATTCAGTAGAACACCTATCATTAAATCATGATTGCGTAGAATCATTATCAGTCACAAGAATGATTCACGATAACTGAAAAACGTATTCAATAAAGAGATGTGCACAAATAGATCGACAGTTTACAATCGTCAAATTATTTTATTATTTTCATTTCATTTCTGACATAAACAAGAGAAAATAACTGTGATACATTGATGCTTTTGTTTGTATGTGTACAACTTATTTCAACTGTGGAAATTGCTACTTTGGATCTACTGAAAAAATTTGTTTACCAATTATCTATCTACTTATTTCGTAAATGTTGTAACTAGACTGCGAATTTGAGGGGAATGCAGATACCCCCTCTCTGCCAGTACCAGAGTAGTCACGTGACATTGTGACGCATACACGACAGAGACGACACGTGTCACGTGACCGGGCCGTGGCGGAAGCGTGGGGGAATAGCGTCGTAGTAGGGGAAGGTAGAGAGGAGACACGAATCTTAATCTGGCGAATTTGTTTATGACAAAAACCATTAAAACCATTAGAAGAATTGAAAAATATTCATATAGTTTACAATTTATCGGAATTATTAGAGGTAGAAACTAATTTTTATCTTCTGTTTCAAGCGATCGATACAGCCAATATTTATTTTCTCCAATAATCGGCAGTACAGTTATAATTAACGGCGAAAAATTCGCTAAGCCTCAACGATATTATAAAAAAGTGGCAGTTGACGCGTTAATTTGTTTATAAAGCGTAATAAATTCTTCTGAAACAAGAAATAAAGATTAAGCCCCTTGTGGACTTACATGCGGTATGCAGTACGCTACATGCAGATAAATTGGTGTTCCGGTGTTTTTTTTTTCGTGTGCAGTGTGACGAAACAGATTATTCTTCTGCCTACAAATACAGACAGATCTGCATTGAATATTAAACTTCATCCGTTACGTGTTTATTCTTCCATCATGTTTCCTCTGTATCTGTTTTTAGCGAAATTTGTCGGGAACGGCTAAATTCATTTCGAACGGCGTGGTTTTAAAATCATCGAGCTTGTTCTCCCATCCCCTCTGTTGCATGGAAATTTTTGCAAATGAGATTGAACGCAGGCAGTCGAATTTAAAATACAGGACGGGCGCAGTTTGTCAGGGTTTTAACGAACCAATGTTCATTGAACGGCCTTGCAACCAAGCCAATTTTATTATATTTCGTTAAAATACACTTGAGGTGCATTTCAGTGCACAGCATTTCAGTTTTTAATATCAAACTAGATTTATTCGTATCGTTATCACGCTTTTAATTAGAAACACCGATAATATGTTAGTATCGTGTCGTGCGAATATCGCTTGACAATATGAAACTTGTATACCGAAACTGATTTTACACGATGCTTTTTTTTTTACACGAACTTCTCAACACGTTTTATTCACTTTTATTCGCCATTACTGATTAACCATTAAAATATAATGCAATACAAGCACGAAAGTTACGTGGTCAGTAAAACGTTTGAATACTGATGGCTATTGCACCGGGTGAACATTTAGTAGCGACACGTTATCGGTGAAGCAACAAAAAGCTCATTTCTAAGGGAATCGAGTTTCAACACAAAAGTTTGGTGATCACCGAAATTATTCGGGCATTCAATAATCGTTTCCAGTCTTTCATGTAACAAGATTATCATTTAACTTGATGCGACTAAACGTTAGATCCAGATGTTGTACAATATAAATTGTTCTTTTTTATGTAATATAAGTTTTCTTTCCTGATACAATAGAAGTTGTTTTTTATGTAATGTAACTTTTTTTTCTATATATAATATAAATTGCTTTTTTTCGGGTCCTAAATTATTTTTTGAATTGCTGAAAAAATCTTTTCAGCATAATCTTAAAAATGAGATTTATTTTTATATGAATTATACTATGCTTGTATACTAAAATATATACGTATTTTGAAGATAGGGCAATTTGAACTTCGTGTAGGTGCTAATGGATGACGAATATGACCGACTTAAACAACGTTATAGCCGGCAGCACTTTGTAAGCTATTTATATCTGTCAGAGGGTAAGGAAGACCTATATTACATCTCCTTTTACTCTTTCTAACCTATTTGTGCTTATAAGCGGATTAATCTGTATCTGCACACATTGCTGCCATTACAAAAGACATGTGGACGTACACATATACACAGGCCATGAATTTCAGGTGGTACATAGTCTTCACTGACATGCTGTCACTAGACTATGGGTTTCAGACATTTATGGCAAAAATGGATGAGCGAGAAATGAAACTGTAAATATACTAGAATAATACGAAAATGTTGCTTATGCATTTATGACTAAAATGAGTGCATCAAAATTAGAATAGTGAAAATATTCCAAGAATCTGAAAATACTGTTGTTATATTGGACTTAATAAAACAATTAAGCAAGGAAAAAATGAATGTTACACGTTTCCCGAAGAAGCTTTTAAAATTTTAATAGAAAAATGTATGTAATATTATATAATACACGCTTGATAATATTCTTCTAGTAACATTTGTGTACGATTGCATTTGTTGTGGAGTGTATGCAAATATTATGTATTTAGGAATGCAACTTAAAATAAAGACACCAAGGGATCAAATGTTTATGAGTTACTAACTCCCATGCAATATTCATAAAGTGTTTAAAAAATTCCATTATTTTATTATTGAACCGATATCCACGGCGTTATTATGCTACTTACACAGCTCCGCGTCACTTTGATCGGCGCGAGTATGGAATATCAATAGCGTGCAACATAGTTATTGGAATACCTTCCCAATATCAATAAACAGAAGAATCGAATTCCTTTAACAGAGTAGACGCGTATCATTCCGATAGCGTGCAATATTATTTTGTAAAAAACTAGAAATGGGTTTTATATCTGATAAGGAATTCTCGAACTGACCTCTTTCGCATCAAAATTGGAAAATCTAGTTTTCACATTTTGTACAGTCCGGGGATTATAGAAAACGATAATACTTTTATTTATTCACTGTGTTTGAATGTTCACTGGATCCAAAAGAAATTTAAGGAATTTAAGGAATTTTGAGAGAAATTTGATTTGCGTTAATTTTCTGTAAAATCAGTAGTTTAACCATAAACTGATTGTAAATCTTGTAACCTCTATTTTCGCACTTAATTTTTCAATCCACACTGGAGCCGTGTCGCCAGATTAAGACTTGTCCCCCCCCTCTAATCTATGTCACGTGACTAATCAGGTGACTCTGTTTAAAACAGATACAATTGTATGTGACGAGAAAAATGCATAAAGCTTCCACAGTTTACTTACAAGTCTCTCCATCTAATCTCGCGTGAAGAAACATTTAAGAACGTGTGTTTTCTAATACAATTGTTTATTTACACAGGGAGTAATTTTTAATAATTCGATACGCTAATCATCACGTCCAATGTAATTATCATGTCGAAGAACTGGGATAGCTCGAAGAAAAAGTAAAGCCGTGTAACGCCGCTGCTCTGTACAGACTGTTTCACCTTGATGATAGCTCCGCAATTATTAACAGAGTACTGAGCTGTTAATTGCCATCGTGCGACCCGCCGTAGTTATCTGGGCCATCTGCTAGGGTCGTACGGTCGGCCGATGGTATCACATAAAAACAGTATCATTTGATGAAGTCCGCAAATGAAATTAGCCGGTCTCATACACGATTCATCTGTTCCCCGGGCATTCAAAAGCAATATTATTAACGTACAGTGGCGGGCAAAAGAAAATTTAAATAATAATGTATACCACCACAATTTTTGCCATTGCATAGCGGGATAAACGTATAAGTGGAAAGAATGAGGAGAATTGTTTATATTTTCCAATAAAGAAATATAAAAACGTTGTCATTTTGTTCAGTATTATACAAAATGTCGAATTAATTGACAGCTACAGAATGAAACTTTCCTGTCTTATTAATGTTCCGCGATGTTCAGAGGAACCTAACACATAAATTTCAATAATTCTAATAGCAAACGCACACCTAACCTAGAAGCTAACAGGATTCTTATTACAATGATCATTCCGTGATCTCATCAGTTCGAAAGAAAGTTTCATGAAAATGCTATGTTCCGCAGTTACACTTAGAACTTTTAATACTTTCACTTAGCTCTTTACAAACTCTTGTTATCTAAACTTACGAGAATAACGTTTTCTTTTACACGAAATGGGGACAAACTGAAGGTACAGTTATGTAACTGCGCGTGCTTCTTTCTGAAACATGTAAAACGGACGGGTAGAAGAACTTTTTTATCCGAAGCCATTTTGCTTTAAGTGTATAACTCGGAGTGTATATCATGATGATGCATTGGGATTTATAACATTATAACTTGAAGTTACAATGGGTGAACTAATAAACCAAATTTTATTTAGCTAATACAGTCATTTTCATATGTTTAAAAAACAGTGCAAACTTCGAACCTATTTTATCATATGGGAACTGCATAACTCGTTACTGAAACATTTCTTTGGTTTGTGTAATGTACAAATTTCTACATTTTAGAAAAATTATTTTCATCAGGATATTGTATGTATAAATGTCTTCCATTTTTCAGCTTAGAATGAATTGTTCACATTGTACTCTGTTCTTTTTTTGTTTACACAGATCGTGTTTTGAATATATATCTTTTTAATAAGGTGGTAATTTACAATAACCTTAAACTGTTAGTAAAAAAATAATTTGTTTAAAACGTTTGATATAATCGTAGTTCTTCGTAGAACGTGTCATCGTAGAACGGTTTCAGAGGTCATTTGAAGTGACGTTTTCGCAATCGGAGCTCCTTCTCTTGTTCATTGCTTCACCGCGGCGCGGCACCAACACTACGCTCAGTACCGAGCCGGAATAGGCCCGTGATTATCGTTAATAACTCGTTAACAAAGCCGAGGCGGACATTTTCGCAAAGGAAAAAGTTACTCCAAATGACCTCAGAAACCGCCATCTTCAAGGGAGTATATTTTTGGGACACTGTGTAGATCATATAAATCTTTCTACTTAAAAATACAGTGAAATGTAAAATATGATATTTTTTTAGTCAACCAGTAATCTAATTTTTCGAAGCAGATGAAAATATTTTCTGTCAGTTATGAAACCTTTATTTGCACAGCACTCTACAAAAACGATCGTACGTAGATCAAAATGTGTTTGCTTGGTACAGTATCGCTTGGAAAAACAGAATTTGATTGGCTCCTTAAAATTTCGTAGAAAATCTACAACTGAAAAAGCTGTAATAATATCCGCGGGACCATTTACAGTAGGAAACGCAAGAGGATATAACAAACGCTCGGCAAAGGCGATTTACGTTATCACAGAGTTACAAAATTTCAATCTGGCGAAAGCACTCGTCACTTTTAAGAGGGGTCCCAACCTTTCATTAAAAGTGCAAATCGCCGGTGCTGCACTCGAAAAATCCTAGCGAGCGGATGACCAAAATCTCACCGACGGTTCGTCGGATGATAAACGTTCGTAAGTGGGTTTAAAAAGTTAAATTCTTCCCGTCGGGCCAATAACGCACTAGCTCGGATTAAAACTTTCGCGACTGCCCGTAATTTCCAAAATATTTTGAACATTCCACGCTGCCCGAGGAGCTCGCGAGAAATGAATACTACAGAAAATTGGATTCTTTCGAGAAAAGAAACCGGACGGTCTCCCGGAATCGGTTCTGCGTTCTCGGCGAGGCCGTTTCGTTATTTGTTCGTAGCAGAATCAGATGCCAGGCGTACGATTAAATCGTAAACCAGCTAATGCCGTCGTAGTTAGCATTCGCCGGTAATTCAACGATTCGAGCCCGACGTTCCGCTGCTGTGCGATATTCGTTCTTGGCAGGTGGCCAACGAACGTCGTACCCGAAGCGAATGGCCACTACGACGGCAAGTTCACGTGCCATTCTGGACAGATGTCAGGATGTACGTAATCATGAGCGGAATATATGGTATGTCCCAAGGAATCCGATTGTATCGATAACATTTGTAACTCGTTTCCTCTACTTCGGGAACACCCGCCGTTCGCAAAACTCGTTTACGACGGATACGGCTGCGATGGGCATGATCCTTTTCAATTATCAGATGGGCAAGAAAGTAATTTCGGTTTTCGTTAATAGATAGTGATGTTTCTTTTGTTTCAATAACTTCTGTTAAGGTTATAATATTTTTCCGACATTTGATAACTAACATTTGATGATAAGACTGCAGAGAGGTTAAAATATTGATTAAAATTCATTGTTTATATTATATCAAATATTGGGTTTTATAATATTTCACTAAGAAGCCCATGTTTTTGTTTTTTAATAGTTTTTGCATTTTTAAGCTTCTCATGTTGTCCCTAAATAGAGGCTTCTTAACGGAAATAGGTTTATTTAAAAATAATATTTATTTCCTTAACGAAAGGTTATTTTTATTTTAAATAATATTTATTTGAGCTAGCAAGGAACAGCTGGAAGAATTGTTACTTTCGTCTTCTTCAGAGCAATCCCAGTTGCAAAACATACAGTGAATCCAAGAAGTATTTCACCACTGAATGCCCGATTCTCAAAAAATTGCATTTAAACAGTAATAATTTCGTAAAAAATGACCACACGATCATGAAATTTGACTCATTTTAAAGCTGAAACCCTCTACTATCAAAATCCATCGTTCATTTTATTCCAAGATCTTTTTCCATGACGTAGCGAGCGAGAAACTGAAGACGCGTTTCTTATTGAAAAAGTTACGCATTCAAACGTCTGTGAAAACTTTGAAAAATTTTTTTTGTGACTGAAACCAACATAGATTTCTACATTGAAGCTTCCTCTTTACAACGACATCTTAAAAATTGATGTACGATTTTTTTTCACTGTTTTATGTAACAAAAACGAGGAACAAGTTCGGTCGTGTATAGTAACTCTCATTCGAAGCTCGATGAAACTGTTAAAAAAAATCGTACATCTTATTGACCATCTGAATGTTTTTCCCGGAGGTAATATAAATAAAATGTTGTTATAATGGTAAAAGTATTTTCAATTTGTTTTCAATTTTAATGTAGGAACTGCTTTATCGGCCGCAATCAAGCTCTAATCAATTTATTTATTCTTTTCTTCGTATTTCTGTTTCGTTGCTTTTCCTGTCTCTTTGCAGCCTCATTCACTCTCAGAAGGAGAACAAGACGAAAGGAAAGGAGCACTTCGTTCTGAAGCTGCTGAAGGACTCATCAGTGAGGCAATTTAGTAGATTCTGCTTTAGTGAAAGAATCAATAAACACGAATAAGTGGCAGACCAGTGCAGTATCGGTTCAGAATTTCTGCAATAATATCAGGTACTGCGAAATGAAAATGTATTTCTATAGCAGTCAAGTAATCCAATAAATATAAATAATAGTCCCCATAATTTCCAAGTGTACTTTTAAATAATACTCTTGCAATCTAATTTGTCTCTATAAAACAATACTAAATCAGTATAACAACAAAATGAATAATCTAAATTGTCAATTCATTCAGCAAATGAATGAAATTTTTATCATAAGTATGAATAAGAATATACAAATAGAAAAATTATTTACTACATTTTAAACGAATAAACTTTTTATTCATTTTCACATCGTAGTATAATATCAATAACTAAATACATTCTTTTAATTCGAGTGATATTTATTATCTCTAGTTTGAAACTGTTTTAAATTAAAAGCATTGTGAAGTTTACAATATTTCACGATTGAATTTGCAATGTAAACTTCTTTGTCAATTCTTCTGTCTTCTTATTTCTTAAAATCTCCATTCTTTCTTTGTTTCTCTAGTTATCAGTTCCATAAGTACGTGCACTTCATTTTACCTTGCTTTTAGTTTTGTTACTGTTCGTTTCGATTTAAATTTTACAAAATCTTCCTGTCTTGTTTATAATACTCTTCATCAAATTTTTCCCGTTCGTAGGACATTGTTCACTGTAATTGGAAACATTCCGCTCCCGTTGCAGCTCGCTCGAGCTGGTTCCGCGCGGAAACATTCATATTTCCATTCGATAGCGAGACACGCCTCTTACATTCGTTGAAAGCGAAACGCGATGTTTGCCTTACCGTAGGCGTTTACATTAAAAACCAGTCGGGGAAAAATTAATTGCGAATGATGTGGCCCGACGCGACCGGTCAATTTTTTTCCGATCGAAGGAATACCGAGGGAAAGCAATCCATCAGTTCGAAATAACGAACGCGGCGTTGGGGAACCATCGCGTCGGCCCGATGATACTCGAAACGATCAAAGAGAGCGCTGGACCCGTGAAAACGCTGATAGCAATCTATACGGTTCCTTGTATTTCCCGGGCTATCCGGGCTCGTCGTTCGGCAACGAACAGGTAAAGAAAAAGTCGGATTAAGATTGGAGAAGGAAGGAGAGGCTGAAGAACAGTCGGATTGTGCTCCAGAAGACACCGATGGTCCGACCTATTGAATAGGTCCCGCCTCTGGTACAGAGGTCCGTTTCTTTTAGTATCGTTTCGACTTTCCCGGTAGATAAAATCGCGTTTACGTTTAGCCGCCTCTCTTTCTCGAGTGGGAGAGGAAACAGAAGAAGAAGAGGAGGAGGAGGAGAAGAGGGGTGTTCAAGGGAACGATTGCCGGCGAGCGTACACTACGTTCGGATCGCTGCGTTTTCACCCAGTCTTTCACGTTGGCAGAGTAGAGATGACTGCTGTTGGATAGAACGATTCATTTTACGTTGCCGAGCGAAACCGTTCACGGTTTAATCGTACGTTTACGCCTTATAGGTCAAACTCGGGCAATGTTAACACTTTATCTACCGGAAGCCTAATAACAGCCTTCTCAATGTCTGCGCTGTGTCAAGAGGGAGGTTAACATGTTCGCTAGCTGCGCGTCCCATATTTGCGCCGCGGCTACTACCATTCCACATCTCGCCAGCAGAAAACTAAATTAGTTTTGCCCAAGTTTTTATTTAAAGCCACCGCGCATCGCGTAACATCCGCACGGGTTAATTAGATTTCTTTTACCCGCGAGATTTTTTTCTATTGCCTGCGGAATGTGTTCGGTTTAATCAAATGTTGCGGAGCGGGTTGCGGAAATGACGGTCGCGGAAGTGAAAATGATCTTAAAGAAAATTATTACTCGCTAGTGATTGGTCGCAGTTGCTACCGCTGTCCCAGTGAACGGTGATTTCTCGGGATTGTTAAACGACAGTAAGCAAAATGTTTAACACTGGGTTTGCGGAGCACTAAAAATGAGTATTTTAAATTATTTTATACATAGAAATAAGAAGAATTAATTGACCATGTCACGTAACTAATCCGGTACTGGCAGAGAGAGAGGGTAACTTTTTCTGAAGCACAAGTTAAATTAAAACGTGTTTTCTTTCTTAATATGTAATTTTTTAATAATTCAAGAATTAATTAATAATTTTAATGAGTTGTGAGTAATATGATTGTATCCTCAATATAATTCTTATCCTCTTAACGTCTTTATAATTTTATTATTATTAGCATTTAGTGCTCAGTAGTTCCAGCGTTAAGATTTTAGATTTGTGAGTCAAGATTTTGTGGGAAATATAACAGTATCGTTAATATAATTCTTATTCTCCTACCATTTTTTAAATTTTATATTGTTTATAAAGAATAAAAAAATGTATTTTTCATATTATTATATTCTTCAATGTAGCAGTCACCGCTTTAGTAGTTTAAATTAATGCATATGATTGTTTAAACGATATCGAGTGCACAATAAACTTTTAGAATATGCAATATTCAATATTTGGAACTTTCTTGGTTGCACAAGCGTCACAGATTGGCCTACAAAAGCGTGAACGTTTTATCAAGGTGTATTAATGTTTGCCCAGTGCCGACAACTTGGTCATCTCGATCGAGATGAAAGTAATCCTCGAAGAAATAAACCACCATTCTTACGAATACATTTCTTAAAGTAAGGTTTGCATTTCAATTCGTGTAAGCGGCTGAATCTCAAAGTTCCGAATCCAATTTTCGCGAGCCCAAGTAAGATGATAGAACGACTCTAGAGAAGTATGAAGCGGACGAGCTACGAGGACAGAGTTTTACATAGATACTATCGATTCTGGGTTAGGTTTACAACGGCGTACAGCTGTACCCCGCTATATTCGCACACTGACCTTTCTCGTATTCATGCAAATTCATAGAAATGTTTCTTCCGTATTTATTCTTGGGTTAGCAAGAACATCTTCTCGGATGTTTTAATATTTATTGTTCTACTTTGTTGAATCGAAATAGTCTTTAACAATAACCGTGAAATAAAGTATTTTGTGAAGGTAGTTATCGTAAAAATCTTCCAAGATGGGATACTTTAATGGTTTATATCTTTTAAAAAATTTCGATGATAAAAAAGGGACGATTTCATAGCAGTTTGGACTTAAATGAAGAAATTTATTTAATAATTTTTAATGAAAGCATTTCTGTATTTCAATAATTATTTATTTTGATCTTATAGATTTTCGATTTATTTTGATCCTTGGTGATCCTTCGTGAAACTTGTTTGATCCTGAGAAGGTGTTAGTTATTCATTATTTACTGCATTATTTATACGGTCTGCTTATTATTAATATTTACGTGTTCTTTGTAAATTCTAATATTACTTATTAAAATTCTCTATACTTTGCACGAATGTGCCTGTGATTTGTGTTACATTTGCAATTTGGTGATAATAATGTTCCATTTTGAAATTAAATTAAACTGATTATCAATGTGTATATAATTTATTGTAACCTGAATTATATTTCTAATGAATAAATTATCCCTCCGTATGCGCTCATACATTTTGCTATTCTATCTACATATTTTGCATTATTTCACGCGCGTGACAAAGTTGAAAATTTAGCAACAAAAATTCTCTTGTTTAAGTACAGGGTCTTCCATTAAGAAGTGTTATTTTAAATTGTAAAAATCGCCGTTTCTTTACAATTTTTCACAGTTTACAAATCTTTTTACAAATTTACAGTGTGACAATTCTAATCTTCATATATAAAAAATACCGCGAAATTAAAAATGGAAGACCCTTTATAACGAGCAGGAACTTAAATTCATCATAATAAATACTGTTATTATTCTCGTTGAACTCTGTGAAGCTGCGTCTGCTATATGCAATGTTGCAGTGTTTAACTTCCGAAGCGAAACTTCCCAGCAAAAACATTTTCTGCTGCCGGTTCCGAAGTGCTGAAAACAGAATACTATTGAAAAGTTATAGATTGTTGCATTATGTTAACCCGAAGTATTAACTTTGCGAAAGCTCGTGCATATCATTAACTTGAAGCGTTTTAAGTGTGCAACAGCCTGGAACTTACGCTGACGATCTATTTCGCTATTTGTTCGTTTCACGTGTGCTTAAAGGTCTGTCCAGACGATTCGAAAAAAACTTTAACTTGATTCCGGGCTTTAATTATCTCATGGAGAGGCACTGCATTAATAGTTCACTAAGTACGTACCCGGGGAGTTTTTGAAATTAAATTTTCTTAAACCGAAGCCACGTAGAAAAAATTCCATACAATTCCATGCACCATTGAAATGTAATTCCGCAGCTCGTGCTAATGGAATAATTCCACAATGGAAGGAATTTAAATCTACCTGAAAATATTCAGATTCCCCATTTAATTCATATTCTCAGCGATACCAGGCTGTGCAACATGTTCTTCTAACAACAATCTGTTTTTATGAAAAACTCTGCTGCTTCGAAAGAAGCAATACTTTATATATTACACTCTGCTTTAATACATTTGCATTTCCTAATTACTTTTGAAAGAGCAGTATTTTATATTACATTTGCATCTTCTAATTGCTTTGAGAAGAGCAGCATTCTACGGAACACTTTATTTTAATAGATTTTGCATTTTTGTAATTTAAATCACAATTAAGATATGCAAAGTCCATTGAGAGAATGTTATTTTTCGAATATCAGAATCGCGTGTATTTTTGTAGCAGTAGGATAGACCGAGGCGAACCGGATCGCTTATCATTTGATGGTGAACAAAAAAAATAGTCAAAATTTAGAAATATAATATTTTATTTTAAATTCGTAACAAGTACCCATTTGGCATGAACATTCGTAATAAAAAAGGCTTCTCGTTTATAGATGAAAAACGAAAAAGTGGAAAATATTTTAAAAGCAAACAAATTTATTTGAAAAGTGATACCCTGCACGAATCGTACAACAATTAAAATAATAATCCAGTGTGTTATCATAAAGTATAGCCATAAAAAATTACGAAACACTTGACCTATAAGTAGCCTAACTATTTGTATTTCATAAATCGTGTAAAATTCTTAATGGGATTACGCGTTTAATTTGCTCGCCGCGCCAATGTGGTCGCAGAGTCTATACGAAGTTAAAGGCAGCGGTAAATCTAGTGTCAAAGTTAGTTTATTATTCACCTAGCCTAATCCACAGGATGCATTCGAATGGGAGAGTATGCGAGTAAGGCGAATCGTTCCTCAAGGGATTAGAAGGTACTGGTACAGGCGATCCTGCTATAATTCTGGCCGTGTACCCGGATCTCTTCAGGGTCTTCTTCAGCGACGCGATAGAACGTAGGTATCCCTGTGGGTAGGTTGTCTTCGCCTAACGTTCCCACAACGCGTTTCACAATTCCGTTCGTCTCTTCTACAACCGCGGTTTTGGTCAGGTATTCCCATTGGCGCCACCTATAGCCATACGAGCTCTCGATTTCTCTAGCGCTTGCTCCGCTCTCGGCAAGACTTCCTGGATAAGCGCGGACAGTATACTACCGTGTGAGACCTCTTAGTCGTCGACAAGTGCGGTGACAGCGACCTTACATTGTCAGCCAAATATCCATTCCGTCAGCAACTCGCGTGTCCAGTCTTATGGATGCGAGCGAGCCCTCGTTCCTTTCGCACGGTTCAAGCGGGTCACGTCTCGCCTACTGTGTAAGGTTGACAAGTTGGCTAGACAGACATGTGAATCCGATCGGCGCACAGTGGGCCGGAATCGTAAAAAACGTTACATCATACATTATTAATTACAAAAACAAAATGATTTCAGAAACTGTCTTCATAAAACTACCCTTTCAGGAGGTTAAGAAACTGAAATTTCGCTAGTTAATTTTGAATGTGATTCTAAGCAATTGCTATCTCGTTAATATATTTAAATAGTTAAACGATTAACGAAAATTACGATTTTTACTACAGTTTGACACGCCTAAGCGAATTGTAAATGAATAGAGACTTATAATAATAATTATTATATAACAGAGAATTATAAAAAAAAACCAATTTCAACAAAAGTTGACATTAAAATTATTATTAAACTGGTAGCACTAAACTCAAAATTACTTGCTATAACAAAAATCATCGTAGACGTTTAAAAAGGGGCGATCCTGTTTGAAAAAATGAAGATGACCTTCAGATTTCTAAAAGAAAGAAATAACAAAAATAAATATTTTTATTTATTCAACCGGACCACTCAACTTGTCCTTCAGAGATCTTTCAAAACAACAAAGTGTTTATACGTTCTCCTATAAATTTCACATTCTTCTTCTGCGTACATACGTGTCTAAATGAACATTTTCGTGAAAAATAAATTATTGCCTAATGCCTCTGTTGATTAGCGTGTATAACAGTAAGTATAAAACAAACGGACAAAATTTATATCATTTGTCTGATATTGTGTGAGCTTGAGAAACGTTGCGAAGGTCACTTCTATACCAGATGATTTTATTCATTCTTGAAATGACTTTCAGCACGAGTCTAGCTAAGTCTAATCGACTTTCGGGCTCCGATAGGTCCACTTTAGTAGCAAGATCTTGGTCGCTCAAGCATGGTGTCACATCGTCGACGTAACTGTTGTGCTCGCAAGCAGTCTCTGATCTCTAGCTTGCGGCGATACATGGCCTCCTCCATGGTCTGCGGCCCGCTAAGGAATTTAATAAATCGAGATCTAACCTGGTCAAACGATCCCTTGGTATCTGGTGCGCTTGAGTTACCTCAATCACTTCTTGTTTTGGTTTTCCTCCTTTCAAGCGTCTCCGCTCGGGCCCGAGAATTATGAGGTATAGTCGGTAGGTTTGCCAACCGTCCCGGATTGGCCGGGATTGTCCCGGAATTGCAGTTGCTGTCCAGAATCCCGGCTGAATGTCACACTGTCCCGGAATTTCCGAGGAAGCTATTCCATTGGGACAGCTCGTAACAATATAATTTTAGATTTATTATTATTAGATTTTAGATTTATTATTATTACTGTGCATACCATGTGGTCCATTTAAGCAAGTCTAAATACCTCTTCAGGTTAGTGTGAAGCAAGAACTGTTACGTAGTATGCATGGTGTCAATGGACCGATATATCTAGCAAGAACATTTTTCCCCCAAGGTTATCTTTTTCGGTGTTGTCAAAGTCATCGTTGTTTTTTGATACAGAACTGCATTTTTTTTATTTTAATATAAATAGTATAATAACATGACCTTCAAATGATCTTAATCTTTAAAAATTAAAGTGAACACTCCGAAAAGAATAACCTTGAGAAAAAAATAACATTTGCATAGAATTCACCTTGTTATACCATTTATATTGCATTAAAACCATTTGTTATGTCGTCATGAATATTTAGGTGGCCACATTTAGCTAGACCACCCTGTATAGGAGGATCATCAGGCTCGTGTAATGTTTTTTTACATATTTTCTTGTACATAAAAAAATTTGGTACAAGATATACATAGACATTTGATTTCTTTCTCAGTGAATTTAAAAAATTATATACAGAAGATTTTTTGACTTTATTGATATGCCAATGATGGAAGTATTGAATGATCAGTGGATTTTTAGTACCGTGTTATTTGGGCAGTGAGTAGAAAATATAAAAATGTAATAATTATTAAATGATAACTATCAAACATATTGAGAAAGAAAATAAATTTCTATTTCACTTCAGTTTGTTGCTATTTATGTAGAAAATTCTTATTTTGCATTAAAATCCGTTGTCTAGTAGAATTTAAAAAATTACATAGAGAGGAGTTTTTAACTCCATCGATAGGCATCCTCCGTCCGCTATAAAAATTTGAATGCCATGCTGTCCAGCATCCTCTAAGAGAGTATTGCTGCGTCAGCTCAATCCGAGGCAACGGCTTCTACATGTTTTACCCAGCCAGTTAGTCGACTGCTTCGCCAGGTTATCTATAGTTCGGTTCAGTATGCGACAGTCGGAGCGAAGGTGTTTGCGATAGCGGATAGAGTTCGCTAACTGTGCCGGGTGGTCACACAACATCCTGACCCATGACCTGACCCAGGAGACCCGTGTCATCCGTATACCATTCAGCAGCGCCTTCAAGAGTGCATAGAGTCTGCCGGATGGTCAAATGTTGAAGATGAACTCATTCATGCGAGAAAGTAAGAGCAACTTCGCTAACGTGACCGTTCATTTTACCATGAATTTATCAACGTCAGCTGCGTCTGGACATTATCTAATTTGAACTATAAGTCTGTGCAAACTTGTACAGGGTGTAAAGAAATCATACAACCTCGGTTTGGGTGAAATTTATAAAAAAAAAATGAATTTCAAAAGGTCAACAATATTTTTTGCCTGCATCGTATTCTATTCATCACGAGTGAATCAATCCGTTCTATTAAAATAATTAGTTTTTTCATTATCGAACTGATTTTATTTATATTATATTTCCGATATATATTTTGAAATCAAAAAAATTAGGATATATATTTTGAAATCAAATCAGTTTGATAATGTTAGTAACTTCGCTATAATTTTTTAAGAGAACGATTGAGTTTTGACCGATGGTTCCTTTTGCACTTTCAAAAATATTGTTGATCTTTTGACCTTGAAATTCAAACTGAAATAATATTAATTTAATATTGCTCTGAATAAAAGAAATATATTTTTTAATTTTTAAAAAACCATTAAATTACTTTGTTTTCACTTGAAAAAGAAAACGCACCTAAAGTATTTTAACGTTTCCACTACTTTAAATTGCACTTACCCATTTTCCTCATGAACGCATAAAATCCGTAGTTTAGCAGTAAGGACTTATTTTCCAAATTTCATTGGCCAGAGCTTACACGTATGTATAATGGATCGCGCTGTTTATTGGAAGTCCTTCTGATTCTCGGGATCGATTTCCACTGCTCTCCCTATTATTGAAAGCAATATTTTTGACATTAGTCCCGCCTCACGACGCTTGTATGCACGTGCTTCATTCATATGCGCTCATATGGTAATACGACGAGAAAGGGGACGTTATATTCGCCGGTGGCACAGTGATCTCACTAAAAAATCCAATAAATTCCCCGGTTATTACTATTATTAACGGCATGCACCGATTACCAACAGCTTTCAATAAAACTTTGCTACCGGGATCTCGTGGCTTCACGGATCCGTAAATCTATGGCACATATTAAATTACGAATTTATCCAATGGAAAGGCCCCGGTTCGACGGTAATCAATTCGACAACGTTTCTATTTAGATTCGCTAATACAAGGACAAGTATAAAAATGAATTCGTAAAAACAATTTCGTATAAAAATTATTCTCGAGACTTGTTACGAATTTCCTGAGACGTTCTTCATTATCCTAGCATTCTGGTTTACTAAGGTAAAGAACCTTTGTATGCGAAAGTAAAATTAAAAGAGAAGTCCCGCGTGAGCATCTGCTAAAAGCGTATGCCCGCGTCTACCAGGAAACGCGGGGTAAAGTAGCGAGGGGACCTCAAAATCTTGAAAAATGAGTTTGCTGTGAAAGTAATAAACAGTAAATTTCATTCTCATTAACGCGAAGTGGATGCGGGTATTAAATTTTTTATCTCGATTGTGCATTTTTAGTGCTTTTTGCTGAAATCACTTATGAAAACTTTTATGAAAACTGACAAATTTTAATTCGCTATAGTTTTTGTAGAAATGCAAATTTTTAAACTCAGATCACTCATTTGTATAGTATTATCTGAAAAATTAATTATCCTCTAAACTACTAATACAAACAATATTGTTTCAACCCTTCAGTGAACTATCGATTAATAATTTAACATTATATTATTAACAACTATTAATAATATTATATTATAATATATAATAATATTTTAAATAATATTATATTATTAATAGTTATTATTTTCAATAATATTATATTAGTAATAGTTATCATAATTTATTATTAATAGAATTAATAAGATTAATAATATAATATTATATTATTAATAGTAATAATATTTGTGGGTCTAGACGAAATTTCAATATCTCTACGTTTCTATTTACCATTTCGATGCAGATGTATGTTAAATCTAATTTAATTGGATCGTTCCATTTACAACACACTGATCGTCCGCGAGCCCCCACTCTTGACACTAGGCTGCGAACCCCACATCCACACTTATTCGAGTGTTTGCAGTGTTTGTCATGCGACTCGGCCAACACGAAAAACGTGTAGCGCGGAGTGGGGGTATCACGTGGTCCCTACAAGTTTCTCACCGCCATCTCCTGATGGACGATCAGTACATTTTGAAGGGAAAATAGTCTGACCAAATTGCGAATCGCTATGGAAACATCGAACCTGTCCTACTAGCAGACAAATCATAAAACTTCGCAGGTTTGTTAGCGCAAAGAGATAGACCGGAAGCGTTTCAATATAATGTCCGCCTGCTCTGTAACCTAGTCGATATGAAGATAGACGAAGCCAATTTGTTCGTAGGAAAGGCTTAGTTCACGCACACAGGCCTGAGGCACGATAACTGAAAGAACTGCGTCGCACTCACTCAGTTACTTCAAATGACGCAGAAACCGATTGCCGTCCGTGGTTTACGACGAAGCTCCATGGTGCTGTGACGCAGTCATAAACCTTTCGATAAAGAAAGAGCATGGGTATATCTGCTATTACGTTTTTTAAGATATCTCAACTTGCGCATTCTACTAGTGTTCTTCTTGTTTATGCTCGTCTCAGCCACCCGAGCGCAAACTATAAAACAGTAGTATCACTGAAAAAAGTTGGAGAAACTTTTTGAAACTTTTCACTGTCATGTTAATAATTTGTCACATCTAGATGATATAAATATTTTTCTAAACTGAAACACTATTTTCTGTGTATTCATGCTGGGCCTACTTTTAGTAATATTGTAGCAATAGTCTTCGAAATCTATAGAACACAGATGGACAACGAAGACAAACTGGGAAGCTTAAATTATGTACTATTATTAAATAAAATTGCTGATAACTACATAGTCGGTAGAAACCAAGAAGTTGATTTGACTTTAACAAACCTAAGAGAAAAAGTATTATTCAAGATCAAACTTAAATTAAGTAAGGAGAATACAAACTGATGTAAATCTGTGGAAGGTGTCTTTCGTAGCACAATGTACAGGGTGTCCCAATATTCCTTCAACTCCCGGAAATGGGAGGTCCTCGGGGCAATTTGAAGCAACATTTTCCTTTGCGAAAATGGCCGCCACGTTTGGGAATTATTATAATATATATAAGAATTATTATAATATTGAACAAATTAAAGAAAATAAATTTCTAATGCACTCCAGTTTGTTGTAATTCAGATAGACAATATTTATTTCGTAAAAAATTTGGTGTTGAAATTTTATTAACACATTTTCAAGGTACGCTGATGTTGCTTCCGGTGAAAAAAGATTCCTCGAATTGTTATTTCACTATTTCCATAAAAAATATTCATTAACGTATTTTGTTTCGTATACATTCCTCATTTAATTGACAGAAAGATGTCTCCATTCAGTTGATAACATCGTCCGCGGGCTGCGCATAAAGCACGTTAATAACCTCTGCTAATAGAATGATGAATCGAAAGATTTTGATCATTACTGGCCATCAATCGTTACACGGATAATTTACTTGAACGGATTGATTGAGCATCCTCTACATATATTCCCACGGTTACGGAGCAATTTAATGGAATTTTATCACCGACTTGTACAATGAATACCGTTATTCATGCGGCTACCGAATTATGCAATTAAACGCACGCAATTAAATTAAGCTTCATTTTATTCCAAGTTGTGTACGCCCGTGGGTAAATCGCGCATCGTTTGATAGGTGGGTGATTACAGCTCTTTTTTTTCCCCCGAAGACCGTGTTTGCACCAACACTTTCTGGATGCGCGCGTTACATGAATTTAATTCGCGTGCAATGGAAGGAGCCAATTTATCGGAATATTGGAATTGTTCGCTAACGGCGTGAAATTTCATCACGTTCGGTAATCGGAGTGATTGCTCGTTGACATTTTGTACAATCAGGAAAATAATCGAATGCCGGAATATCTCAATCTTCAGTGTACACGTACAGGGCGGGGCAATAACTTTACCACCTAGAAGTTTTGTTCGAGATTGGTTGAGAAACACATAATTGAAATAAATATTGCATATACTTGGGAGATTAAATAAATATTTCAAAGAGTATTTCCACTGGTACAAAAATAAATAGATATTTCAAATTATTCAAAATAGTTTTCGAAATAATCTCTGAAAATATTTTCATTTCATGTTTCAAATATTATGTCACCCAGCCCTGGGTACGCGCTTAAGGAGCCCCGAGCTCCAGGGCCGGCAGTGTAGCGATCGAAAATCGGCCGTCGCGAGCCGAGCCGTAAAGATTCGCTCGCTTATTCCCGTTTTTTCAATGCTCGTAGCGAAAGTCTCGACGGCGACGCGAAGAATTACCGGCCACCCCGTAGGTCGCCGTAGGATATAAGAGTCTCGGGCTTCTTTCGTCACGTAATTGAATCCTTCGAAATCCTTCGTTCCGTAGAGCGTTTCTTTTAAACTTCTCGCCTTTCTGTCTCCGGCTTCCGCATACTTTTAATTACGGTAAAATGCTCGTATTTATCGGGTATTCCCTTTGTCGTAAGAAATTGAAAAAGTTTGACGGAGCTCTCCCATTCAACTAACACCGGGAGTTCACCCGGTGTATATACGTTCACCGTGGAGAAGGGACGATTACTTAAAAACCTCCTTATTTGCAGCCGATACTCGGTTATATCTGCCGCTCGCCGACGCCCCAACGCCGCGCTCGCGTCCGCGCCACACCGATGAGCAAAGTTTCGCGTAAATTGAGTCTGGTCGAGAGGTGATCGCCTTGATTTGATAGAAACAGAAATGCAATTAGAATCGGAACCGAAAGACCGCCGCGCCGGGATCGTAACCTACATTGAAACCGCCTTTTTCTTCAGCCACCCCTCCCCTCGCCGGCTTTCATGGCTGATTCGTTGTTCGTCAAAATTGTTCGTTCGATGTAATCGAGTTCCTCCGCTTCCAATTGGTCCCCCTCCACCAACCTCACGTTAATACCTGTATTTAAAGCTGGAAATCGACTCGAGTTGGTTCTTTCCTCAATGGATCGCGTAACCGTGTTTTATCGAATCCCTTAAGTGCACGATACTCTTTCTTTCTTTCCTTTTTTTTTCCCCCTCCAACTGTGTATAGACTGTTACCTGTCCGCCATTACCGGGAAATAGAAATGGGGAACGATTGAATGCTAAATATATGGAACAAGTGGTGAAGTTTAAAACGATCGTCGGTCGCCGCGGAAAGCGTGATATTACGGACCGAGCTTTGTTCGATGACTATTGGAAGTGTAATGCAATCCTTTGGAGCAGGGGTTCTCAAACTGTTTAAATGTTGTACCGCATAAATCGGAATCGACAAATATACAGGGTGTTCCGTCGCGCAGGAACCGTGCACGCGTGTTTCCTGCGGAAATTATTTACGGGACTGAGAACAATTAAACTATTGACAAGTGTCGTAAATAGGAGCGGTTTGTTTTTCAGCAATTAACAAAAAACACAAGCGTAGCGTCAGCGCCGCGTTGTGGTTGAGTCGTGAACAAGAGAAGGAGCAGAAACTCATTTTAACTCTTTAACTGTGATCTTCGCCATTTTTAACTGGGTATAACTCAATGTTGACAGATTTTTATGATATTTTCGTAATCTATATCATTGACACTGAAAATGTATTTTTTAAATATTCAATATAGGCGATAATGAAGTTGTAAACTACAACTTATGGTATTTTCTTTGTAATTTTGGCCAATTGCAATTTTGTCAACATTTACTTTTCATGTCGCGTAGGAAACTAATTGTTCTAACATCTCAAGAAACTCCATGACGTCAGATATTAACAAAGTTTATCGCCCTTGTAAAAGCATTCGAACATTACTGTGATTCACTGTTGCTGAAATACTCGAAAATACGCATTAGCAAATTTGTTTTCGCGTTGAACGAGAATAGTAACCTGAGCGAATACCTTCATTGCTGACGTAGCAGTTTACCGTCCCATATTTAGACGCTCCTGGGAATTTGCGTGGTTCCTTTACAGATTGAATCTAGGACACCTGGTTTATTTTTCAGAAAGAAACAGAGTTCGTTGTATATTTTTTTCTCTTCTTTCTGCTTTATCGCTTTATACCGATGCCGCACAATAATTCCTCAAGAATTCCGCGATGTTTAAATTTCTCTAGCTAACTTTAGGACCGCGAACTATGTTTGAACGCCTGCTACGATATGAAACTGTCAGGTCGTACATTGGAAGCAGAAAATATCGTTTTGTGGATATTCATCTCTGTAAAAGTGCCTGCTACAAAATTAAATCTCTGCGGTCGGAATTTGTTGACAGATAGGCACCTGCCAAGTTCAATTTTTTTTTTTTACACAAACCGCATATAGCGAACGTATGTGCTAGGGGCTTGGGCGCAGACAGAATCTCGCAGAGCTGTGCAAAATTTAGAAAACATTTAAAACACTACGAAATATTTATATTAAAATATATTAATGCTGATAAAGTGATGTTTGAAATTTGAAGTGAAATTTCGGTAAAGGAGCTAGTTTTTAATTAGCATCTCTTCTACTTCAGCTGAACAAAGATTTTTTAATTATTAGGATGGTAATATTAATGGTTCTTATATGGAATAAATATTTTTCATACGAGGCCTTATATTCGAGAAAATCGAGTTTGAATTTCTATTGAATAGGGATCGTCTGACGTGTCTGACCATAGCCTACTTATTCTACTTAGAAATGCTCTACTTAGAAATATTTTTCGATTTTCTCGAAAACAAAGCCTCAAACGAAAAAAATTTATTACGTATCTTCGACTTATCTCACGTAGAATCACTCTTCCACTGCTGTACCATCAATACTGAAACACCCTGTACATTACAGGATCAGTCGATGAGAACTAGTTACATTAACTCGTAACCTGTCGGTTGTATCGAAATACTTCTTCAACAAATTCTGTTGCATTTCGAGTAATTGATTATATATTTTCTTAATAATTATAAATTAATTTATTTTTAATTATTAGAAAAAAATAAACAATAATTGTAAATTCATTCAAATGTTTTCTCTATTTTGCATTCGAGCTACTCATTTTTATGGTAAATGCACAATATTCGCAGTCTGCAAATCGAGGTTGTAATTTCTCTTAAAAAATCAGTTGATTTCAAAACCGGCAAATGATACACGTAAGAGTTGTATTTATAACCGATTAGTTTTTTTAGCCACATTAAGCAATATTTCGTGCGGAGTATCTCGGCGACGTACTGAAATATTTGAGTGGGTCGCAAATGAGCAAGTAGATTCGGAACACGTTCGAGCAGCCATGCATAATAGAACGCTTGAGAAGGTTGCAGAAATGTTCATATACCCCAACAAACTTCCGAGCTCTCGAAACGTTCGAACGAATGAGACGTTCGAAATTTTCAAGCCTCCGAGGCTTGAAAACGAACTATCGACGTTCTCCCCTTCCTCAGTTCTAAAGACCGCAGGCAACTGAGGCCACAGGCAAAAGGTAAACACAGAATGAATCACGCATGAACAAAAATTTAAACTTCTGCTCTTTTCGCTTAAATTTCACGAATACGTCAGAGGCAGGCCGCCGAGATTCACTTGATGGAGATATGTAGGCCTTGACAAGACTTAATTTCCACAGCTTCTGACCCTAGATACAGTGGATTTAAAAAGCATTTGACATTTCCGGTTCTAGAAAAATTGTCAATATTTAAAATATTTGTTTACAGTATTAGGTCTAAGACTATTTGAACGCCACATTTTCGATTTTGGCAAAATTCTCACTATTTAAAGTATTTGCTTAAGGTATCAGTTCAAAAAGTATCTCAATACTATATTTCCGAATCTGGAAAAATTTTCAATATTTAAGCAGTGATTCGTAAAAAATAATACTGCAAAAGTTTTGACTCATTTTAAAGTTGTAAGATATCAATTTTTCCACAAACTTGCTATACATTGGAACCTCAACAAGAACATTAGAAAATTTTTATGTGCTTAATTTATCACAGATTTAAAGATTATTTAACTTTAACTTTACAACGACGTCTTGTTACATCGAGTGCAATTGAAAGCTAACCTCGTTGGCTCCGATATGCCAATACGTAGCAGAGATAGCCGTTTAGTTGCAAACAAACGAAATGAAAAATCGATAATAGATAGAGTAGCGTGGATTCCAGTCTTATTGGAACCGTAACAAGAAGTGGGAGGTTTTACGTGGCTGATTGATTACTTAATTAATTGCATGAACCTTGATACTTGCAAGCATTTCAAGCATTTCAGGCAACCATTTAGGTTCCACTACAAACACTCATGCCACGTTGACATTACTATTTCACTGAAAACGCGATAAACAATTCTAAAATGCTCAAACGCCAGATTTCTGTGAAAAAAGTAATGAGACTTCCATTCTGTTCTATTACTTTTTTACCATTTTTTAGGTTACTTATATTATCAGATAGACCTATAAATAAATATTTTAATTTTATCTTTAAAATTTAACCTAATTTAACCCAACTTTACACACGCATAACTTTTGAACCAGCGAATTCCTAACGTTGAAACTTGGATTTTTAGCATTTTCTCGTCAAAATCTACAGGATTGTATAAAAAAAGTTGAAAATTTTCGGTCCCCTGAAGTGAAGTTCAGCTAAACATCGAAATGACAAAGTGATATAATAAAGTCACATTTTTGTGACAGCGGCCGATAACCTCTGGCGAGAAGGAGCCACGCATAATGCTACGATGAATTTTACGAGTTCTATTTAACTCCTGCCTACTGCAATTTTTATTTCGCACAAAATTTCGCAGTCCAGTGATTCAATTTTCTTGTGGCTAGGTCTAGGTTGGGTAATATTTTCTGTCATAATACAAAACACTTTGCAAATTCTTTGCGGCTTAACAACCGTACTGAAGACGAGGCGAGATGAGGAAAGCAAGAACTCCCCCTCGTCTTTACGTCGACAAGCACAAGATGAATGAAGCATAATATTTAACCACTTCCTTATGCTATTCTTTAGAACACAGTTTCAAGTGTATGTTGTGAAAGTTGATGTTCGCAAATCAAGCGAGATCGTTCGAGCTTCTGCTAGAAAACAATGGCCTCTCCTAAACGGAAGTGTTCTGAAGAGTGCTCGATCGCTTTTTAGTATTATCTGTCACGAAAAGCCCGCGAGGAAGCTTTCAGTTCCTCTCGCATTTCGTGACCTCCTTTTAATATATACATATATTGTATATATACTTTCGTCTCATTAATTCTACATAATATGAATTTCCATTAAGAAAATATTTATTCATTCAGTTTGATATTTTCGTCCAAGTGTTCTGGACGAACGATTATGGATTTCACGAGATCATTCCTCGTGATTATCAGTAAAGAGGAACAGTACTTAAATTATGAAGCGCAATTCGTACTTTGGTACAGCGAATCAGATCGAAATTAATGAACGTTTAAAAACTGTAATGAATGCAAACAAATGTCTGCAGAGATTCATCCAACGTTTTCATATTTTCATATTGAATTTATGAAATTATTTTACAAATCTCGTTCTTCATTTTAGAATCAGAAGGATGTAACATTTTCACTGCATGTTCACAGTGCACTTGTATCATGGCGAAGTAGAGGCTTCAAGCTATAAAAAGTTTTAGTCTGTATACACCTTCATTGTTTGATAGACTCATTCAATAGAGTTTGAAGCAGATAAATTTTGTTTAATTTATTGAGCCAATGTTGAAGGAAATACAATTGTATTTCATTTTAATTTCTCTTTAAATTAAATTTTTGCAGACAAAAGAGAAATTTAAATGAAATATGATTTAATTTCTTCGATGAATGCATTTATTAAACATAAAATTGAACTTTTCCAAACTCCATTAAATTTTACATTTTATTATTTAAAATCTCTCAGAAAGATAAGAAAATCGAAAATGCAATATATTCACTAATAATAAGTGATAACTTTAAACAATAAGACTCAGTCAATTAAATTTACCGTACTACATATTCAACGCGGTTTAATTTAATTTACCTCTATTCAATGTTATTTATAATAAAAAAAAGTTATAATTTAACGGTGTACGTAGTACATTGTTGTTAACAGATATTTATTTGTTCCGTTTTTACCCAATTCTGGTTTCCCGTTTTAACCAATAACAATAAGTATCAATTGCGAGACAATAAAATGCATCGTGTATGCTATGCTACAAAATATTACATGCGATTTGTAACAATGAATTCGAAAAGAACACTATGACATATTCATTTTCATAAAGCTAATAAGTAAACAGATCTTTATGTAAAATAAAAATTGTCTGCACCAATTATAAGAAAGGGAGTGGAATAAAAATTAATTTCTTCCCCTAATAATTTTAAGAGGTTGTAAATAATGTACCAGTAATACTAAATTCATCTGATGTTCCTTCATTTTACTAATTTTTGCCATAAATATATAAAAATCACAGCCTATAATAAGTAAAATCAGGCAATCTAGAAACTCAAAAATTTCACGTAAATATTTTTCCCCGCCTCAACCAATTTCATTGAAATTTGCAAAATATACAGGGTGTCGAAAAGTATCGAAAACCCTGACAGAGGTGATTTCAAGCACCATCTTGCTTTGTCATTGCGAACTAGAGTGTTTTATATTTGATTTAATAACAAAAAACACAAGCGTAGTGTCAGCGTCATGCTGTGGTTGAGTCGTGAACAATAGAAAGAGCGGAAATTTATTTTAACTCTTCAACTGCGGTTTTCACCATCTTTAACTGTGTTTATCTCGTTGACGACCGATTTTAATGAAATTTTCAGAGCGTACATAATTAATACAGATCTACAAAACATAACTTTTAAATTTTCAATATAGATCTACATAAAAAAATGATGCAAAACAAATTTCAACGTTTTTTCCGCAATTCAGACCTATAGCAATTTTTTCAAAATTTCTCAAATCATTTTCAAAAAATCCAAATCGTATGGTTGAATTAAAAAAAAGTTATCGTCCTTTTAAAAATGGACGAATATATTATGTGCACAAAGAAAATGGGTGTTTGTGATTCCAGTGGAAACGTAGCAGCAATACTTGTTAGAAATTCTTTCTAACAGTGAGGCCGGTCATAATACTACTCGCAAGTGGAATCGCTCGTGGTTATTGAACACGGTGAACGTAATCAATGCGGATAGTAAACACGTCAGCGAGCAACCAAAGCGAATTGGAGTTGAAGAGCTGGCTACGTTACTCTCTACTCGTTGGCGAATTTACTATGTAGCCATTAACCCTCGAAGAGTCGACGTCTGCCAACAACGCAGACAGTCGATATCGGGTCAATTGTAACCTATATCACAATGTTTCTTGTGCTCACCTTAACGGGAGCCCCCGGTCTAGGAAGCTAAAGACGTGATCAGTTTCAGGAATCTTTTTCCAACAAAATAAATAAGGTAACAATTCGTGGTTTTCGGAATTTTTTATATACAGGGTGTTCTACAGGTGGGAGAAAATTTATGAGGAATTAAAAAATTCAATTTTTAATTATTAACAATTTTATAATCCGCCTAAAATTCGACAACCCGACCAACAGAGGTGTACGTTGCGAGTGTCGTGTGTTTACAACGTACGTTTTAATTGTTAATTACTAAAAAACGAAGCCGAAATTGCAATTTTTTTGTTCTTCATAATCGAACACCCTGTATATTAAAAGTCTATCGTAAACTAGTAATTGTTCAGCAGATTGTTTATATTTTTACACTTCTTTCACTACTTCGACGAAAAAAGCATGCACAATAATATTAATATATATTTGTTTCTATAATTTCGCGGTGATCCCTTAATTACGCTAATTAGATACATGTGCAACGTGAATATTCATATTTGCACCACTTTAAAATTCATGATTTCTACCAAGAAACTGAGACCTTACTGAGAATACTCTCAGTAAGTATACATAAGTCTTCTCGACACACTATTTCTATAAAATTTAATTAAACAAATTTTCCGTACGAAGTAAAAAGGAAAGTTGTTTTCGACGCTGTTTAAACCATAATTTCACATTTTCATCAGTGTAAATGCATGACACGCTTCTTTTTACGAAAGGTTCCATTTTCGAGAGAATAAAATTTAAGTGCTCGTCGTGTGCGTTTGCTACTACAGAGGACTGAGAATGTGTTTGCTCGTTACCGTTTTCACTGAAATTGTTTCAGACATCACTTCCCTTAATAAATAAAAAGAAATTCCACGAAATTTATAGGAGCTAATTCAAGTAATTTGTTTACTTATATTCACGTTACAGCTATCTTCTATTCCCAGCACGACAGAATTAAGATGTTAATTAATTATATTAATTGTTTTTTAGTAACACTGCATTTCTCGAAGTTACTAAGATTCCATTGTAACAAAAACCGGCGCATGGTTTTGCTCCGTGACTTCACGGAACGCAGTCAAACGTGATTCAGTGGTGCGATAAATGAATTACGAATCGGGGGAGAAGGAAGAGAGAAGGGAACAAAAAAATAAGAGGAAAGTGTATTCGTAATGCATCAGTAGCCGTGCCTTCTGATACACAGACTCTTGAGCTTTCTACGGGTGTTTCGCTAGGAAACGGGAGACAAGTTGAGAGGTCGAGTAGCACATAAGCTACTTGGATTCCAGAAAAAGTTTTCGCATTAGGCGAAGCAGTTGTCTCAGGTACGGAGGCTGATTCCGATTTAACGACGTCACAGAAACACGAACTCCGTATTTTTGTTAGGGACTTGTGCTTCGAGCAGTTAATGCGCTCTTGGCTCAAATGCTGTATACTTTGTCGTTAATTCGACTTGTTCGAAAGGTAATTTTCAGTTTGTAATACACCCCCGACTAATTCGTAACGGGTCACCTTAGTCAGTTCACGCGGAGAATATCAAGCGTGAGTCTGACGCGTTGCGGAAAAATCAACAAGTTCGTTAATGGGGAAAAATCATTGTACAAAACAGCCGTTCAGATTCCACGGGAATAATAAATTTATTTCGAAATAGTATCCTTTTCCAACGAAAGATATCGCTGCTCGGTCTCCCGATCATCGCCGTGTGCTCGTGCTGCCATCTAGCGGCTCCGCCCGGTAGACGCGCTCACTAGACTAGGTAGAGTACACTCACTACGTGCCAACATGGCGGCGCCCGTACCAGCCAAAAACGCTTCACAACTTTGCACACGCATAACTTTTGAACCAGTTGATTCCTAACATTGAAATTTGGATTTTCGGCATTGTCTCGCCAAAATCTACAGGATTACATTTAAAAATGTTAAAAATGTTTGATTTTCCAAGGCGAAGTTTAACCCGTCTTCCGTCGAACGCAGAATAACTCGAGCCCCGATCTTGTACGATTAAAACGTTCAAAGGTGTACCAAATTTTGAACTGTTACGAACTTTAATTATATTTTACGATTGTGAGATATATTATTTTACCGATACAAACTAGAGCGTTAATTGTCTTGAAACAGTGGCAGTATTGGAAATTTATTTTGACCAAAAAAATTGGTTTCGCTCGTAAGTGGCAAAATAGTTACAGTTATGCAAAATCAAGTAATTGCATATTCCACATCGATCACCAGTGGTCGAGGCTATATGAAAAAAGGTTCGTTGTGATTCGAGGATTGCAGCTGTGGCGAATGTGTTACCAAGTAATTGCTCTGCTGCAAGAGATGATTAACATTTTCCGTGACTGAATAAGTTTCCTTGATTGGTACACATAATCTGTTTAATTCAACAATGTTTAGAAGAAAATATTCTTGCGCTCCGTGACTCGGGCTAACTTCCACATTTCAGTCGCATGAACCAATTACGGACAGGGCAATTGAGGTCATAGGTGTAATAAGGGCGTAGGTGCAAAAAACTGATTATGAGGGAGCAGCGTTAAAAGTGTACACGTCACATGTACCGGGTAGTATTATTGTATAATTTTAACGCGTAGAAGAACGCGATTCTAATTTTCAGTTTCATTTATGAAACACTGGTAACGATGTAATAACACTGGAAAATAATCTGGCAAACTGAAAACTGCAACTCCCGTGTTTTTTTGAATTTTTATTTGCAGAGAAGCTGTATTTAGTTTTACTATAAAAAGCAATACTAGCAAGTACTAGTGGATTAAATAATACTGTTAGAATGAAAATGTAGTAATATATTATAACGTATCAATTTTCACAGTGACCATTTTTTTGGTGAAATGATCATCGTGAAATATTTTCAGCGAAAACTTACAAAATAATATCTTGAGGAAGAAATAATTCTCTAGGACATGTAATATTGTATATTAAAACAAAAACGATGACATTTGGGTAGGTTTATTTATTTCGTTTATATCCTGTTGACGTGAATACAAACGTAAACGTTAAAAAAGTTTAACAAACCCATAAAATTCCAGATTGCTTCATCTCTCTGACCTGGAATGTTTGTTTGTTTCTAGGTACGTATTCTTTCCCCTGAGGACAGAAGATGGCCACGACAAATCATTATAAACGTAAGACTTGAACAAACTCCAAATATATGCAACGTACCTACAAAGACTAATCTCAGAAATAAATATTTCAAAGTGCTGTGTTTCACTTTGCAGAGCACTGTGTACCTCATTTTAAGTACAGTCGCCGCGGAAAGTAAGATAACGATCATAATTTGTGAGGAAATAAACATGTTGTATAAACGTGTAAACAAACCTGAGGAATTTTGGAAAAACGTTGTATGAGGTAATGACTATATGTTTTGAGGAAAATAAGGGAAGCGTACACGAAATTTTCAGTAAAAATGACCTTAAAATGTGTCGGTGGTCGAGGTGTCGCAGTATTGATGGTACGACCGTGGAGGGGTGATTCTACATGAGAAAACAAGTTAAAAATACAGAATAAATTTTCTTCGTTTGAGGCATTGTTTCCGAGAAAATCGAGTTTAAAAATCCGTCGGATTCGCGTGCTATAGCATATGCACGAAGTAGAACTGGTTTGTTGTGGCGAGACGAGTCAGACGATTTCTATCGAATAACATCTGTATTCGCTGCGTTTTCAAACGTGATTTTCTCGAAAACGAAGCTTCGGATAAAAAAATTTTATTCTATATTTTCGACTTATTCTCCCATGTGTGGAATCATCCCTTCCACTGTATAGTCGTTATTATCACTAAATTAACAGCAATTAGATGTTATATTAAAGATACAGATATATTAAAATAAAATTGATTTGATTCAAGACAATGTTTCAAAACACAAAGCTAATGTTATAATTAAATTTTTGGAAAAACATAATATTCAATTATGGTGGGGGTACTTGAGAAAAAATCTGTCAAAAAATTGATTCTTTTAAACACAGTAAAATCTGGTTAAGTAGATATCAGTGGCAATGTTTTTAATTAATTAATTGTTAGTATACATTAACATAAAATGATTATTTATTGTGTATACAAATTATTGTATTATTACTGAGAAATGATCTTCAAGAGGAAAAGCTTGAAATTTTGAAAGTGTAAATTTATTTCTGTACTATTGTTTTTCACGAAATTACCGCAGGTTAAATATCAAAAATTTTTCCAGAATCGGAAATTTAAAATACTTTCTGGATCCACTGTGCACATTTAATAAATTCTGTAAAAACCTTCACAACCAAACTGATACTATAGAGTCACGGGTTAAGCCGATGTCCTTACATCGGACATGAGATTATTTTACACCCTATGACTTTATCCTACTTATCCACCTGAGGGACAGGTTTGCACATTCTTATTCCTATTGGGGATACGAGTGAGAGTAAGAGATGATCTATCATGCTATTGTACACTCCAGAATGGCAACAAATGTCGTTCCTCGAGCAGATGATATTTCTATTTGTACGTCCACCCGTTTCTTCTGTTACGTCCGTAAGAAATTTATGATCCAGAAAATCAGAGGAGTATTGCAGCACTTGTTCTGAAATTTATTATTTATTCATTGCTTTAAACCAAATAATTCATTAATATGTTTTTACTAACCGTAACGACCAATGGTCGTTTTTCAGAATAAATAAAATATTGATACAACAATGGACATGTTCGTTTGTTTAGATAAGAAAATTTAACACTAATTTTATAGAAGAGAGCATTCATTAACTTTTAAGTATTTCAACTATCTTCTTTGTTTATCGAATTAAAAATGTTGGCTAAACTTCACCTGAGGAAACCAGAAATTTTAAACTTTTTTCATGTAATTTTTTAGATTTTGACGAGAAAATGTCGAAAATCCAAATTTGAATCTTAGGAATCGACTAGTTTATTCTCGTATTCCATCTCTTTAATTAATAAACAATGCTATTTTTTGTCTTGAATATGCTTACAAATAATTCCTTTCAAACATGGATCATTCTATTTTGGTCGATTCTTGCCAGTGTTAATTTCTTTTTCAGGCTTTGAAATCCTGATAAATAAATGGAAAAGTTTTGTTTTCCGTATTGACGTAACAACCGTTTTGTATTTCGTTACGTAACAAAAGGTGTAGCGAAACGCAATCCTCTGAATCGATACTGCTCGTCAGTAACTCAGAAATGCAGAAATGGGTCTGCGTTTGTTCATAAGTTAACATTTTTTTTTTATCAACGTCGAACCTCTCTATCTAGGGCAAGCGAAGCCAGCACGTAACGGCGAGGAAAAGATATCTTTTACACTTCGTTTCGAACTGGAAGAACTGAGCCGGAAGATAGAATGATAAAACCGATACATGTATAGACGCTATAAAATCGATACAATAACAGTTTTGTTGAATCGTAAAGGGAACAAATGTACGTTCAAATCATTTCCATCTACAACATCAGTTCCGATTAGATTTTTCTTTTAATTGTCCACTTTACTTGGTTCTAACTGGCGTCTAATTAACTATAATCATTTTAACTTTCCCGAAAATTTTTAAAGGTTATTATATTTTGTATTGAATCAATACATATAATATACAAAACATATTCATTTGTCATTTCGTTAATATGTTTACGCCATTACAATTTGCATGTAGTGAATCATCGTAATGCACTCGTGTATGGCACTCTGATTTGTTTCGCTGTTATGATATTAATTTATTATCAGGGAAATGATACATTACAGTAAAATAACTGATCGGAATTTAATGCATCAACGTGTTTGAATATTAATCTAACTACGTAACAAATTTGCGTATAATGCTTTTAATTAAACAATACCACAACATTTTTAATATTCGGTATATATGATTACTGCGTTCACACTGGATTTTCATGCGAAATAAAACGTTTCTATCTGAATTGCAACAAACTGGAACAGAAATTTATTTTCTTAATTTGTTTAATTCTTTACTGTTTTAAATTGCACTTACTAATTTTTGTCATAAATGCATAAAATCCGCTGTCCAGTCATGAGAAACAGGACAATGCCGAAATAATAAAACATGATATCGCGCACATGTTTCTTGCCTAACATGTTCTAGGATAGCACATTGTTTGCCGAAAATTTGGTGAGACGATTACTGCGTTACGGAGAAAGATACACAATGGCTTCGATGTATGTTATTGCTATAGGATCGTGGGCTCCCCGGTGAGTGCCAGTATCCCGGGGGGTTGAACTAGATTTCGTTGGATACGAGATTCCCTAGAATAAAAATACGTTTTAATCCTAAAATCCACTCTCGTTCAGACACTGTTAGATTAAACAGAGTGAATTTAGCTTTAATTTTGCAGCCAATAATGAAATACCAGAAATGTACCATCGAAAAAGTCAAGATCTTTAATCCTTTCAGCGTTTAATTTAATTTTTGAAAGTGTGTAATCTATGTGCTTAATTAGTTTTTAACGGTGACAAGTATACGCGATAAAAGCAGAGCAAGTATACTTATTTTAAAGTTGAAATGAATTATAATACAGCATCAATTTATTCTAATTGTTTTCTTGTTGCAAAATATATATTTCAAAGGTTCATTAATGTCATTTGCAGAATTTAAAATTTGGTTAATTAGTAAAGAAAAAAATAATATTCGGAATTGAAAACATTCTTAATCCAAATAATCAAATTTTTGGAAAAGAAAAATTATTATTATAAATTTTCTCTTGATTGATGCACTACTTTCATTAACTTAATCGTTGCGTTTTGTTTATCAGTGTTTAGTTCGTTACTATCCTAAACTATATAAAAATTATGATTTTAAATATGCTTTTCAATCTGAAATTTTAACGATTACAACAAAAGCACTTACGATAAAGAAATAATATGTAAGGGAGAAAATTGTACATGAAAAAATACGTTACAAATTCAGACTAAAATTCTTTTATATTAGAATCATTTGCAAAAAATTTATTTCGTACACGAATAATTTAACACCTTCGCAATCTGCATGCTGCATGTGTGATAGCCACGATCACGAATTTTGCGTAAAAAAGTAAAATTAATTTCACGTTTGTTGTTATTTGCTGGGAGGTTAAAAATCCGTAATTTTGCTTCGTTATTAAATTTTTTACATACGTCATAAACCGGTAGCGTTGTATTTCACAAAGTAGCATCATTGTGAAAATTGTTAACGAACGTGTTAAACGAGAAACTCGTATAATTTACACCAAATTTTTTGAACCGAAACTCGTGTTCCCATTTTTTAAGTTATTTTTGCTGAAATTTCACGTTTGAACTTTTACAACGAATTACATTATACCTTGTGGGACGTGATTGTTATCTCATTACTAGACAGCTGATTTTTATGCAAAGTAAAATGTTTATTCGTCATTTGCACGGAAATGAAGCAAAACAAAAATTTATTTTCTATGTAAATAATTTTAATTGATCGAAAATAACATCTCTATATTTTCACATTTTTAAAATGTTTTTACTGTTTTATGTTTTAACTACTGCTTTTTGCCATAGACATAAAATCCGCTGTCTACTCATTTCTATCCTTCACGTAAAGCATAGTAAATTTTTTTTGGTACGTTTAGTTATTTAGTGCATACCAAAGTTGTGAATTATAATAATTTTTTATGCTTTTTAAAAAGTTTCAAGATTACAAAATGTTTAATATGTAGGTCACTTATTGACACTTTTATACATTTTGCCATCTTGAACATAAATAAACGGTTGCAGGAATAGTTCCTAAAATACCGTAATATTTAGTTATTGTAACGAATGATACAAATTCATTCGAAATGTAAAAATATTTATTGAATACTCTCCTACCATTCGTTTAATAAAGTGTGGGACTAAAGATTGATAAAGTGGGATATTCGTTATATTCTATCTGAAGCCAAAAATCCATGCCACATTTTTCTTTGAGCGCCACTTCCGTAAGATAGCATGGGCAGATATCGGTGGCACAATCCACTTGGATTTGGAAAGGACGTGCAATAAAATCAGGGACGTTTGAAGCATACCTAATGCACGCTACGTGTGTCGAAAAATAGGAAATGTTGATAACTCAAAGACTTCCTTAACAAGTGCGACATCTACGTAACGAAATTTTTCTTACTCGTCAATCCAGATAGCAAATATAAATAATAACAAACAATAGATAAAGTATTGTTTAAATGTTTTACATTAATTATCAAATTATTGTAATATCAGCAAACAAATTACTGGAATCACAGTACGAAGAATATATTCATTGTTCATGTAAAAGAATAAATAAGAATTTAGTTCAACCGTGCCATCTTTTAAAAATTGGTGGTTTTAAGTAAGATTTTAATATAAATCGGTGATTTCGATCATTCTAATTAAGACTTGAGATCGTTACAGTGATACGCGCGGCGAATTATTTGTTCGCGCACATAACGGGGGTGCAAGGAAAACGATATTAACGCGAGGCATGTGTAATATAAATTACGGGCTCCGGTATCTGCAACAAAGGCGCCGTAAAACTTATGATACGTCCATCTCGTCCTTTGTATTCTATTTCCTCGGAAGAAAACGAAAACAATTAAAATTCTCTTCGCGCATTCTACGTTTGCAAACTGGGAAAAGTGAGGTAATGAAACCGTGCAATTTTACGCGGTTACGCTTCCATAAAACAAGATGGAGCAGAATATTTCATGGGCATGGGGATCCCTTTGTGCGGCATACGGTGCGCTATACATGCAGGTGTACGATTTACGGAGCACGCTCTGGTTGAAGAAAGCGAAGTTCGTTGGAATAAACAGGCTCGTTAATCGGGGCCAAGTTCTATTTCCCGGAAAGATTGAACGTGGCCAGCGCACGGTTGCTCTTTCACAGAAGGTGCAACTTTTTCACGAACAAACTCAAACTCCTCGGCGCCGTTCAGAGAGGCTGTGTTTAGCCAGTCAACAGCTTAAGTTCTAATTTAAGGTTAATGAAAACGTTACGTTCCCCACTCGGTTCCAACATCCGCGTCAGAATCGCCAGATGTGGGGAGGGAGCACGAATCGAGGGGAAACGGTTGCCCCCTCTCCGCCAGTGCCGGACACGTGACAGAGATGAGACGCGTCACGTGACCGTGGCGAACAGCGTCGTAGAGGGGGAAGGTAGAGCGGGGACACGAGTCCAATGCTATATAACGTAGAGATAGAGACCTCGCGAAAAGCCCTAGTTACAGCTGTGACCACTTCGCGAAACGGAAAGATCAATTTGCTCCTCCGTTAAGGATCACGTGCGCCGGATGTATATAGATACGAACAACCTAACCCAGTTCGTTTTATCAAAGAATCGGATCCGTTTTCGTTTTTAATCAACATCGACCTACATTGATCAGTCGCCAGAGGCCTTTATTGTTAACAGAGATAGGAGCAACCGATTTTACAATCAGCACACGGCCACTCTTAAATAGCTTGCTTACACATGCACACGCGAAATCAGAATTGTAGATGGAACTCCCTGATAGGCTCTATTTAAAATGTGAAAATTTTTTAAAAACGTTCTCACGTCATAAGCTTCGATTGGGACGGATAAAACAAAGTGTCTATTATTGTTCGCGATTGTGAGAAGCAGGAGTTAAATACAGGAGTTTTTTTTACGCTGGAAACAACATAACACTATTCTTAGATTTGTCTAATTTTTCACTGTTTTATATTTCACTTGTCTGGCTACTTATAAAATGCAAAAATATTTTCCTGTAACGAGAACAGATATTTCCGGTATTAAAGAAGCTCTCGGTAGGAAATATTTAATACTGTTTAATGAATGGCAGTTAAATTGACATTTTGAATATTGTTTGTTTGTAATATTTATGTAGATTGTTGATAGTCCAAGACTTGTTTTATTCTAAAAGTTCTATGGAACTACCAATACAGCGTGACACCTCGTTCTCGGGAAAATCGAGGTTAAAGATTCGTCGGCAACGCGTGCTGTAGTATATGCAGGAAGTAGAATTGGTCGGTCATGATCAGACACGTCAGACGATTCCTATCAGGCGTACGCGCTGCATTTTCAAACTTAATTTTCTCGAAAACGAAGCTTCAAAGGAGAAAATGTTATACTACATTTTTTTCTTATTTTTTCATAAGGAGTCACCTCCACGTCTAACGTACATGTTATTCGGCCGCAGTTTATATAGCAAACATTTTTTCTGTGATATGAACAGACTGCCGATCTTAGTCCGTAGTCTAGTTATCAGTAATTTAATTTCACAATCAGCTTCCGTCAGATTCAACGAGTTTATTACTCGCTAAGCCACCTCTCGCGCAGCAGTTCTTTTACAGGGGCTTCCGGGATTGGATGCTTTGATCCATAAATAGATTTCAAAGAAGCATGAAATGAGATCTAATACGTCTTCGATAAATAATATTAGTGTCGGAGCTGCGACGCACGAGTGTGAAAGAAGGATGTCGAAGAAAACGTCGAGTGCACTACTTTCAGTATGTGCTAACTTTCGGAGCGGACAAGCTGAGATGTCGAGGACACGAACCACTTGGATTTCAGCGAGAGGTTTCGCGTTTCGTTCTCACTTACCAAGAGTGCAAGGAAATACTTCGACGATGTCTTCAGATCTCTTTTGCTACAGTTGGTCTATCAACGATTCTCCTGTGACATTACGTAACGCTGGAAATCGATCCATTACATCGCCAACCATTAATTAAACCATACCGATTAATTTTAGCCTCGAAATAAACAGTTGTCTTCGGTTTTTAACAAAAATTCTGCTCGAACTTGTCTCCTTCATTTAACAGTCTATACATTTCCGATTCTCGAAACATTGTCGAATTTTAACGAAGCCGCGGAGAACATTTTCACAAAGGAAAAACTTACGTCAAATGGCTTCAGGAATCACCTCCTTCGAGGAAGTATAAAATTTTTGGAACACCCTCTGTAGTTGAAGATTGGAGCCTCCTCTTTACAACAACTGCTTAAAAGTTGATGTACAAATTTTTGACACTGTCTTACGGATATAAATGAGGACAAAATGTGCTTTCATCGAACATTTTAAAATCACTAGAAGAGCTCCATGGATGCCAGGTTTTTTGCAGCATAAATTAAAAATATTTCCATAAAATAAATAAACGAACCAAACTGTTGTGTGTTAGTGTCAAACTGAACAGCTTTGTCCAACATAGTTTGTTCATGTTTCCAAAAATACAGAAGGCATTTTCAAATTTCTCGGCATATACATATTGTGTGAATAAAAAATAATGAAGACATTCAGGTGCTGATGTTTCCCGGACCACCCTGTACAATATTACATGCGCACAGAAATTTTTATTTATCGTGAATGGCCCATTAGTATCTTTAGATAAGCAATCGTGTCGTTTGTTAGAGTGCGAGGACATTAATATCAACCTTCTGTCACGATGTCAGGCCGCGATTCATCATACTTTCGAGATTGATACTTAGATCCAGTGATTCCAGCAAAATTAAAGGTTCAAGAATCCAAGACTTACTTTCCCAGCAGCAAGGGATTTCTCTCTTGGTTATTTTTTAGCTAAATGGGTTAGGCGAACCCATCGACGCGACTTCAAGCAGCCATTCAACGCGGTCATCTCAGCATACGAATGCGGGACTTCTGAATACGCGTCTCTACTCGATAATTTTCTCGATTCACGTTTGCAGTAAACTTTTTCCTTCGAAATCCGAGTCGCTCTCGGCATTACTTTCATGCCTGACCCTGGAAAGGCTAAGCCTCAATTCCTCCGCTTTTATACGCCCATAATAGATTACATAGTCACTTATGACCGGTGCCATTTTCAGAAATTGTTTCACGGAAAACTTAGTTAGGTGAAATACTACTTTTAATAGTAAATGGTAAAGAATTCGATTTATTTTACAATACGCGTAGAACTTTGAAAATTTAATGTTCTTAACACTTTTAGTATCGAATATATTGTCTTTATTAATCGTCGGTATTGTATTAAAATTGTATTTGAAAATAGTATTTTATTTCAAGTGTACGGGAAATATTTTGGTTTATTAAATTAAATAATAATAATTAAATAATTATTCGAATTCAATATATTTATGGGTATAAACAGTTTAAGTAAACAGTGCCAAATGTTAAAACTTTTTTTGCGAACGAACATTTCTTCACTGGATTATCGTTAATATAAAAAATCAGTAATGACGAAAATATTTTATTTTGTGGTTCAGATTGCTCAGATGAAAATATATTATTCGCCAAAAATATACGTACTATACACAACATTAATTTTGCAAAAGTCAAACGAATCTAAAGTACTTATGAATGCAAATAACAAGAAATAATTAAAATGCAATGAATGAGAGCTTTATTATATTATGAAGACTGTTCCTGAAATCGTGATACCACCGAAAACGAAATTACTTTGCATACAAATGTATGTTTAAAATATAAAATGAAATTTCATGATATAATGTAATTCTATCTCATATTTGTACAGTCGTTTCGACGAGCAGAGTTTTTAAAAGCACCGTTTCTTTGACAACACTTTTTGTTTCGCAACTTTCAGTACAAAAACAAAATGAAGTTTAAATTACAAACAGATGAACGTGTTATTTACTTGTAACTGAAAGATCTATTTATTATATATAGTTTTTTCTTATTGCAAATGCCATACACAGTAATTATAAATATGCAGTTAATGTTAACATAACTCGTTTGTTAAAGTAACCTTTTTTTTAACCATCTCGGTTCGGATAATCGAGGTTCTGCTGTATCTGAAACTCGTTATCTAGAATTTTGCGTATTTTCCAGAAATGGAGCTGATAAATTCATATAGAAAATATTTTTCCCTGTTTGGAAATATGTCGGTTAAAGTGAAACTGTATCATCGGTTGCAGAGAATTTTTCGCTTCAACAAACGACGCTTACCGGCTAATGGTCGAAATTTAACCGTTAACAAACCTATAATTTTCTGCCCGAGCTTTTTTGCAAACCACTCCACGTTTAAAGTTGAACTAGAACAAACGAGGTTAACGAATTCAGCCGTTCAAACTACCAAACTTCGAATAGATTCCGCTCTTTACTCGCCCCTCGTTTCTGGTGCTCATGTCATCTGCGCTGTTATGTAACTATTCGTCGCGATAGAGCCTTTTCTGGTATCAATTAATGTCTGTCGTGATTCGTAAGACGCATTAATTGCTAATGTGTGCCGCGAAAGCGTGTGAAACGTCAAACGGCGACGGGAATTTTCCAAAACTTTGCGACCTACTTTCATTTACGGAAATACATACTACGTCGCGTTTGGTTGAGGCAAAAACCCGCTGACTCAGCACCAGTTCTCACCGCTAACCACTGCCTAGGTGCCAAGTTAGGGGTAGGCTAACGTGGATATGTAGACGAGAGATTCAGATATCGAAGCGGTGTAATCAGTAAAATATTTACAGAGTCACAATGGCGGACAAAAGAAAGTTTAAATAGTAATACCACCACTATTTTTACAAAATAAAATTTCATTTTAAAACAGCATTGAATTTTTTATAAATATCTACATCTTATGAAATAATTGTACGACTACCACCACCATTTTTACAAACTGAAATTTCAATCTGAAGAAGCAACGCTTTTTTTTATGAATATCTGCATCTTCAACAGAGAACTGATATTTTATTTAAAATAATGAAACAAATAAATAAACTATGTCCAATTCTACATTCTTGTGACTAAAATTTTTATATTCTTCCTCTTACAATACGATCGTATTCGTAGTTGCAATAATTAGAATTTCTTTGTCTATAATAATTTCACAGAAGAGGGGATCAATCCAGAGGGTATAATCCATTTCTGATACCCGTGACATACCATTTTTTCCATCCTGTTGATATTATATTAGCACAGATTAAACGACAGCAGGGGTTGATCGAGCGTGCGCACAAACCGCGATACAGTATCGACTTCATTAATTACGCTTGAGTAATTAGTAACCGCGTGTTCGCGTTACAACGGATGGAGGAGAAGAGAAAGAACGACCGCAGATCGCGCGCTTATTCGATAAAGGAGCACTCGGTGTCGCTAGTGAATAAAAGATCGCGTCGCATATATTTTCCAACGTGTTAAGCATTAAATATCTAACTGTAAATACTTTTATATAGCTGAATAAACTTTGAATGAACCTTGAAATACTTCGACGAAAAAATAAGTGGTATACGTTCAATCGATTATACAGGGTGTCCCAAAAAATGTCGTACTTCCTTGAAAGGGTTGATTCCAGATTTTGAAGTAACTTTTTCTTTGGAAAGAATTTTCTCCTCCACGTTTTCGAATTATCCAATCAGAGCGCGGCTGCAGAGGACACGCTCCAGGCTCCGCCAATGCCAACGCCCGGCTCAACGCGATCCGCCAGTAGTCGAGCTTCGATTGGCTCATGTTTTTGCTTAATAACTCGTTAACAAAGCCGCGGAGAACATTTTCGCAAAGGAAAAGGTTACTCCAAATCACCTCATGAGTCCTTTCGAGGAAGTACAACATTTTTGAGACAGCCTGTATGCAAGGAATACAAGTACGCGCTAGACATAATACGTAGTATATGAATTATTATTATTATTTATTGCTTTGAAGCATATAAGGTTGAGATGAAATATGCATAACATGGAATTTCTTAAATCCTCGAAGATTTATCTACATATTTTACAAATAAAACATTAATATGCAGGCTAAATTGGCGCTTGAGTGTACGGTTGTGTGTAAAATGTGAAAATTTTGTAGGAAAAGTATTACTGATCGTCCATCGCAATGATTTCGACAGTGGGGCGCGGAGAGATCTGCGGACCCCACTCTTACGCTTAGGTTCTGACGGTTCGGCCAATAGCGGAAGACGTGTAGCGCGGAGTGGGGATATCACGTGATTCTCGACCTTGCGCAAACAAAATGCAACGAACGAGGTTCGCATGAGAAAGGGGCACTCGATCGAATGAGCGAGAACCTACCATAGTGTCTTATAATTTTGGTAGGAGCAATCCGCAAAATTTCCTCAACGGCTGACTAACGAAATGGCTGGCGATGAATTTCGTTGTTCCCGCGGTTAAATTACTGATCGTCCTTAATTGTAACAGCCGTTCTTAATGGTAACAGTCGTTAGCACGCGGTTCGCATTCAGCAGACGGGAAACATCGCTCACGACTTCTTCGGTTCGGCGAATAACCGCGAGTCACCTTTACCGGATTAAACCGTTTACAAGGAATCAACTTCTAAATTACGAGGTAGTAACGCCGACAGCTTTATGAAATTCCCCGGTCCGCAAGGGGTGTGTAAAGAATCCCTTCGAGGTATTTTAAAGCTTCCCAGCGATCCCGTAGAAACATCATTAGACTGAGATAAAGTTGTTAGAGTGGCGTGGTGACTTGAGAAGTCGGAGGAGCCGGCAACGGCAGAAAGTATTGCTGTTTGCGCCGTGACCGTTGAATATTTCTCTTTGTAACCATAAGGCCGAGATGCAGCCGCCTTTTATACGTGTCCCGAAAGAAATGCCTAATGGTTTCCGCTTAATTGCTTTCTACGTACGAGAGGGCCCGCCTTCGTTCGTCGGGTTGTGCGCGGAATTAGCGCAAATAACATTGTTTATAACTTTTTAATGAACGCGAAGAATGAGAAACAAAAGGCGCCACGGTAAAGAGCTATTGTCGAGACATCGCAGCGGAAACTGCTCGAAGTGATCACTACCCCATCCCCACCTCCTCCCTCCCCCTCTCTCCGTCACTCACCGCTTTTAACGACCGCTTTGAACCCGAAACTTAAAGTTACGACGAAGCTGAATGGGGGCCGTGAACAAGCAAACCAGACTTCTTCTTCGAATTTCGAGGAAAGTAGATGCGTTTTGCGCGGCGCGCGGCTCGCTGCTGGCGTGGCTGCCGGATTTTCTTCGAATTACTCATGAACAATCTCGGGCGTAATCTTCGGCAGTGACGCATCGCGGCGCTCGCAGGCCTTAGGCACTTTTCTAACGACTCCGCCATCAGCAACCCCTCCTACCCATCCCCTCGTCAGACGTATTCGTCGACTGTGTCCTCAGGACTTCTTTTTTTTTTTCTTTTTTCGGTGACAATCCCGTTCGCACCAGCAAGTTGTACTCAAAAACTCGAGTTTCACTGCTGAGTGAAAGAGCTCCTGCTCTTTCCCGCCCCCTCGCCCCTTCGAGCCACCGCCACTGGCTCAATAACTACGGTGGAAAGCTTTCTTTCACGGTGTAGACTATCGAGTTTTAATTAATTCCGTGTAGATTTATCGTAGATATTTTTCGTAGGTGATAAATCCGCTCGTAGACACCATGTTTTTCGTAGGTTGTAAATCTGTTCGTAGTCTAGCATGCTTTGGGAACTTCGTGCTTTCGAAAGAAATGGTTGTCATTTTCAGTGACTATAGAAAACTATTCAAATATTCGGGCACTTCCGGTAGCCAGATAAAAGCATGTTTGTTTTTAATCGGCTACAAAAAGCAATAGAAAAAAATTAAAAAATAGATTTGTTCACGAAAACTTAAGGTCACCTTGATTAAACAGCATTTTATAGTACATAATACTATTACTTATGTCGAGATGAGGTCTAGTGTACTATAACCTTGACTTGACCTTAACAGTAGAACAGGCTTGAGTCGTTGACTCATTGTCTATATACTGTTAAGGTCACGTCAAGGTCATAGTCCGTCTTGAACTCGAACGCGATAATTGCCTTCCTTCGAATATTATTCTTAAGTTACATCTATATTTAAATAGATCACAGAGCTGATATCCGCATTGCAGTTATCACCGTCTGAAGGGTCACTGACCGGTGTAATAACACGTTAGTCATAACGATATTTTTGCTTAAGACCAAACGCTTTTGGTACGATCAGGTTTATGAGCCGAACGACAGAAAACTGCTATCTTCGAGATATTATCGTTAAATGGTACTTTCAGCTGTCGACAAATCATCGGTGGGGTTAATGACCAAGCGAGTAATTTATCGCTCCACCTTTTTGGGCCAACACATTCGTTCCGCCGTTCTAGCTGCCAAATCAAAAACGATTGACGTGCCATAAACCTCAGGTTACGATGCCTATAGCTTGGAGTTCGCTAAACGGTAGGGTATCGACCAATTTAAACATGATTGACCACGATGGCCAACTCAATTTATTACCTCCCAGTTATAGCAACCACATATTTTTGTAGATCAGAAAATTACCTGCCAATGGCTGCTTAATAGGCCTTTTATATATGTTATTTGTGGTTAATAACTTCTCGACACATTTTCCAATAGCAATAGTTAATTGAACTGATAATTAAACTGCAGATTTTATTTAAGATTTAAAAAAATTAAGAGTGTCAATATATCATTTTTAATCTATTAAAATTATCATTGGAAGATAGAACTAATTAGTTTCTATTTATTGTAATTGCAAGTATTTATTTTTTGTGAAATTATCATTTTTAAAATTCTATTAGCAGGTTTTTAGAAGGTAAGTTGTTAAAACAATGCGAGAAAATTCTAGATATGTATGGTTGTTTAAATAATACCTACATTATTTTCTAACCCAAATGTTAACCCTGCGTATTTGTATGCGTAAGTACAAAAATATGTAAAAAAGACGGCTTCATTTGCAAATTTTCCACTAATTCTTCTGAGAAGAATTTTGTACGTTCAATTTGTATCAAGTCACATGAAATTTTGTCAAAATTTCGTTTCTCTGTCCGTTGCTAAAAATGCAAACCAAAATTCGCACGTCCGGGTAACCTCCGGGTTAAACCACTCCCACATAGTTACGTCGGTGTGCGAAATGCTCGTGACGTCCAATGATATTGATTGGACAGTGCCGACGTCCATAATCTGTGATCGTGAAAATAATATTTCGGTTCGTTGAATCTTTTCACGAAGTCTCAGGTGCTTATTTCTGTCATATAATTTTAATCTATGTACAGCGGCGGACGGATAATTTTGAGGCCTTGGGCTAAAACTGTTTGGAGGGCTACCCAATTAACGCATTTATTAAATAAAAAAAATTTTTGTATAATTTATCTATCAATACCTCGAATAAAACTTTGAAGAAAGTGATACTCGAAACTACGTTAAAGTAATTAGATGCGTGTCTTAATTTAGAGATGTATTTGAATATTTAATTTTTAAGGAAACGTGTAAATGAGTGCAGCAGCATTCTGGAAATATAAATTCTCGGGAAAATAACGACGCGTCAGTCATAGGAGCCGTTTCTAATTATTCGAAGGAAATACGATCGTACGATATTATTGCACCATTCACAAGAAATTGACAAATTAAAGCGCGATAGCATGCAAAGTGCGCGCCTGCATATGTACGATATAACTCAATAGCAGCGCCGATTAGAATCTGTGAAGTTTTTCTCTTGTAACGTATATTTTGCGTCACGATTCCACTTTACAACGAAAACCTCTATTGCCATACTTCCAGCGCGAGTCTATCAATCGATTCGTACTCAATCGTCTACCGATTTGACGTTTCATATAATGTAGTGCCTTCACAAAAAGCCAACGATGAGAGCAACGCGACGAATAAAGTGAATGGCACGTGCAAATCCCGGCCATTAGAAAGACCCTTGAACGCTAACACGCGATTCTGTCTCTATAGTTGACGTACACACGATTATCCGTTCGGGTTTCAGTCATTAACTAATCAGTGAAGAATCACACGCGTGGCTCACGTAATTATATGTGCAATCTGACGTTTTGCGACCAAAGTTTGGAGTTAATAAGATTTATTTTACAACACTGAAAGCTTTCGTTCGGCACGCATAAAGGATGAAATATTTATTAGTATTTAAAAAATCTTTACAAATATGAGCAAAATCAATTTTCTTTCTCAATTCTCCTTTCATATTGTTTAATATTTTTCAAGCACCGAAGAATTAATAGTTTCTCCATTAATAAACGAGCAAATACTTGAACCACCAAGCGAATACTAGTAATAGTTACTTAATATTTGTAATTTTCTACCTAGTACTAGTAACAGAATATGTAAAGTAAAAGAATATAATATTTTCCGTTATTTGCTGCGTAGTATTGGTAAAAGATTTTACATAAAAGATCCAGTAATGTTTAATATTTTTCCAATAGTTACTACCTAGTAATAGCAAAAGATTATGCACAAGAAATCTAGCATTTTCACCTACACTCAATATTGGGAAGCATTATTTTCATGCATACGAGCCGTTCTCCCGTCGAGAGCCAGATCCTATATAAACAATGTTCCTATTCTTTAACCAAGCGACACTATGTCGGACCGCCCGACATGCTTAAACATTCCTAACTTTCTAAACGTTGTGTCCATAGGCACCCTACATATGATGTACGCGCAATTTTGCAAAATTTAGAAAGGCTCCATTCAACCCCCGTCCCTCTCATAAATCAGCCGAGAGCGAAATAGCGTCAGGCTATCTGTATTCAGGTTCTTTTAACCCTCCAGTTCACGAGTGAAGAGAACTCCCGCCAATGCATGGAAAAAAGTTCAAGGAACCTAACCTACTGTCTGCAGTTTTACTGATAAGTGCAATCCTTTCATCTCGTAATAAGATTATTGTTTTATTCTACAAATCAATTGCAAGTGAACACAGAATATAGCAATATTAGAGAATTTTGTTACAGTTAAATGGCAAAAATAAAAATTTTCTGAATATGTTATCATCGACACTTCTAATGTTGGAACATTTAATAAATAAGATTCTACTGTTCATAATTTATCTGAAACCTATTAAAAAATTATAGAACTCTTTTGCAGCAGCCTGTAATTACAATAATAAATACAATGAGGAAACAATATTCTATAGTATACTGTTATTAAATAGTAACAATTAGTAACAATTGATCGAACCCGAGCGCCGAAAACATTAATACAGATTTTATACTGTTACTGTTCGAATATTTTGAGATTAAAAGCAATGGTTACTATTGAAAGTAACGAAATTTGCTTTAAAATTATTAGAATTTCCAGTGTTTGGAACGCTGATAATTTTTAATAACGGGCAAACTATTTGGCAAAAATATTTGAAGAAAATCTGACTTTTGGAATTTTTGCTTTTAATTTCTATCGCAGCGGGGGCTTTGCTATGTTCCACCACGTCCTCGGCGCGCCGGTTTCCGGTGAGAATGGCACAAAGGTACCCTGGTGGGCGAAAGTTTGGCAAACACCATGGACTTTCTTTCTGATTTGAAATTCGCGCCTCACCTTTACCCTCGGTGCAGACGAAGGCTAACTCCCTTTGCCTTTCTGTCAACTCGACAACTATTACGTTCTCGGGAAAGTTCATGGAGTCTCCCGGGCAGTGTGCTTATAATCCTTTCTTTTTCCTGAGACATAGGATCTTGTTTGACCCGGCGTGCGTGCAGCAGTCTACGTAAAAGTTTTGCATAAAATATTTGGACGTCACCTGCAAACGGCAGAATGTAAACAAGTGTAAAGCGTGCTTCAATCACATTATGCTTACAGTGTCCGGGAAACTTACGCCACCTCAAGCAATTTTTATTTTGAAAAGATTAGTCACGCAAACCGCTGAAATAAGCCCGAGGAAGAAATTTTTAAGTCGACAAATTCGTACAAAATCATTCAAAATAGATTACTCTAAGACCTGGTCGATGACGTAGAAACGACTACCCCCACTCTCGCGCCAGCCGGTCGGGTGGGGGTTGCTGATTCCAAAATGATCAATGTGCAGCACTATTTACTGTACAAATCAATAAAAACTGAATCTAAGACTTCGGACACGAAAAGCCAATAGAAAATCGCTTAATTAATCAATGAAAATACAGTAATTTATACGTGCAAAAAACGTACACGATATTTGGAAAGAATTGACCACTACTGCGGGGTAAGTATGCCTCTTTGAAGAGCCAAGGAGATCGATTACCGAGATGTGCAACATGATATGAGGTTGGATATAGCCGTGAGACTTAATTCGATGACAAAACTTTGTCGATTATAATTATTATTTTGTGGAACGTTTAGCAACGTATTTGTGAAATTTTACTGATTAAAACGAGACCAAACACGGCACAATTCGGATCATATTTACTCGTTCAATTCACGATGCAGTAGAACCTCGATTATCCGAACCTAAACGGTTAAAATTGAATCGAACCATGTACAAACACATGTTCTATTATTTAAAAACTCGTGTTCCACTGATTGGTACGGATAATCGAGGTTGTCTAATGAAATATCTCTAATGAACATTTACATTTTCTAATGAAATATCTCCAACGAGCATTTACATTTTCTAATGAAAGATCGCTAATGAACATTTACATTTTCTAATGAAAGATCTCTAATGAACATTTACATTTTCTTAATGAGAGATCTCTAATGAACATTTACATTCTCTAATGAAACATTTCTATGAGATTAAAAAGTATGAATGAAACGAAAATCTATCGTATTTTTATTACGGTACACAAAATTGTTGATTACCGAGAAGCTGAATAAACGAGAAACCGACGTCGAAATGTCTAAATCGTGTTCGTTCAGAACATCAATTACATATTCGATAATTACGTTACGATATGCAAAACGGCAATTATCACTTCGCTGTGTCCCCTTGTAAAAGTTTCAGAAGTGTTCCTTTGTGGACTGTAATCCGATTAAATAAATGGAAACCCGCTATCGGAAGCAGGTCTATATAAGTATTCTTTCGAAACAATCGCGAACGACAATGCGTTCCACTTTGCATTTGTTTTGTGAAATGTCTTTGTCGAAATGCTACGGTAATATGAAATTACCCGGGAAATTATGTAATAAAAAAGGACGCCAAAGAGCACGAAAGAGGAGGAGAGCACACTCGGTACATCGCGAGATAACTGAAAACATTTTCCGCCAATGGAGAAATATGCCGGATAAATGTAGCAGATAAAGCCTCAAAAGAAAATTCTAATTGAACGGAACTGGAAGCGCACGAAGTTAATCGATAAGAACATGGCAACATATCTAAAAAGACTGTGCTCTCTCTCCCTCTCTCTCTCTCGACAGATGGTTATCTTTTAATTGAATCCAGATAACAAACTCCATTAAATTTATACTAGCGAAACTTAATAGTGTTTAATGCTTCCGAAAATGTAAAAAAAAAATTATCTAAACCGGGGATATTATCCGCCATTTAAATTGAACATTTGTACACGTGTGTACGATACAGGGAGTACCAGCAGATCGTACTACCCGAATTACTTTTAAACTATTTCGTACGCGATGAAAATTATATGGTTTAAAGCGTATGTTGCGTAGTACTTCGTCGACCGTTTCGCGAAGAACTCAGCTGCGTATAGTACGTGATGTGCGCCGAAAGAGAAGTCGAAGGACCACCCACATTGATGTGGGAAAAATTAGAGTATTTATCTTTGACCACAGTGTTTATTCACAGTTCCGTGACTCTATCTGACCCTGATGGTCTCGTGCAGATATGACTTGACATGAGCTTGTTCAAAAAACGTTCTGACCCAAGAACCCAAAAACCACCTCGCTTTGGGCCCGATTCCCCTTCCATTACACCCTGAGCTGCGCGAAGGGCGTGCGTCAGGAAAAGTCCCCTTTTCCGCATGTGGCGGGTGACAACTCCTGTACCGTGGCGAGTGACTCCAGGTCGAAGGTCTATTGGTATCTGTAAACCATTACCTTCTACCTGGAAATCACTCGTCGAGGCTGCGGTTTATGACACGGAATTACCCGAAAAAACCCTGGGATCCTTAACTGTACAGTTAGGGGATTATCACATCTGTGAACCAACTGTCGACCGTTTCGACAACCTAAAAACGATGAGTCTATGTCCGTGTCATAAACCGCCCCTAATTGTTAGCCTCGACAGCGTACAATGCAATAATTCGTTTGTAATAATTTCGACCTTGAGTTTCTTTATCGTGAGAGTGATCCAATTCTCAAATAGATTAGTAACTAATTATTAGACAGCGGATTTTATGCATTTAGGAAAAAAATGAGTAGGCGACACTCAAACCGGTTAAAACATTCGAAGAATTTCAAACATTTGTAGAATTTGAACATATTAAGAAAGAAAATAAATTTCTCTTTAGCTCCAGTTTGTTGCAATTCAGGTAGAAAATTTTTATTTTGCATAAAGATCCGCTTATTATGTAGTAACAAACTACAAATTGGTTGGACTAAGTATTAGCTCGTTAATGTAGTAAATATTATAAATCATTGTACAACAAATTAATTTAAATAATCAGCGTTTCAATGAAATAAAAGTGAACTTTATAAATATCTGGTTCTTATTACAGGTTCATAATACATGACGTCACGTTCCGTCAACGTGCCAATAGTGGGGGTAGCCAGTGACGATTCGTAATATAAGATCGCAATAGAATCCCCATCTTTAGCACGAATCGGGACGCCACTGTCCGGGTTAGACTATACTATAACTCCGTGAACTCAGACACGTCCTAACTATATCATTTCCTCTACTATATTCTCAACTCAACTTAAGAATAAGATCATGCTATAATTATTTTTAACTTGCCCTTTAGTATGTGTTCCCGCCTTGACCGGGTCGCGGCGGTAGTGATGTTGTTCTGTTAATAAAGTTCGTTAGACGTATATGTCAGTTCTGTTGGGTTCTATTCTATTCTGTACTATATTGTGTTATATATTCTTCTGTACTATATTGTATTCTATTATATTGTATATTATATGGTGTTCTGTGTTCCATTGCGTTCTGTATTATATCGTGTTCTGTGATACTGTGTGTCACACCGTATTGGAATACATATGTTGGGCCCTGCGTACCGTTATAAACATATGAATAAGAATAGTCACAACTGTATGGTCGTGACCAAGGTTGCCGGTCGGCGGGAAGGGCCGCAACGACCAAAAGGCACAACGCCAGTAAACTCAGCCAAAAAAGGGCACGATCGAGGTTTGCCGATCGGCGCGAGGTTTGCCGCGCAGGGAGGTGGGGGACTGTGTGCCCTGCGGGTCAGTTATGATTGAGCTTGCGCGGTGGTAGGACCTGCTGTGTCGGTGTTCAGCAACTACCCTCTTCCTCTCGAGAACAGTATGATTGAATAAATAACGATTCTTCGACTGAACTTCTATTCTCGTAGCTGTCATTTTACTCTATTGTAATTGAAGCAGATATGCCAGTAACTGATCACATGACAGGTAGTACGCAAATAAAATAACAAAATAACGCCTTTATTCACAATATACAACATTATGTAAACAACAACATACATACCACACGTCTAGCAAAACATATTTTATAACAATTATAACCTCACCGTTCTCAATCACAGATAATTATAGTGTGATAAAAAGAATCTTTAATAATTTGTAACATGTTGTTATCACTTGTTGTTATCTGTTATCTGTTAATATTTATTTGAAAATAATGCTGACGCATCACTCATCCGATTATTTACTGGTAGATACACTTACCCTTCACCTAATTTCGCGTACCTCGAATTATAACGACAATAAATTATCAGTGATGTCAGCGCTACAGGTTCGATCCAATTTTAACTATTTAAGCAAGTTTGCAATTAAAAATTTCCCGACGTTTCAATCCTAATGTGGATCATTCTCAATGCAATTAAAAATTTCCCGACATTTCGATCCTAATGTGGATCATTCTTAATGCAATTAAAAATTTCCCGACGTTTCGATCCTAATGTGGATCATTTTCAAATTAGATGAAAGATAATTTATTGAAAATTTTTGCGATCGACATAACGGAATACTTATAACGACAATGTTTGTTGCTCTTTCAGAGTGTGCGGTGAAGAACGGAGGAGGGGTAGTGGAGCACCATCAGTCTTCTTACTGGGAGCAGCCCTTTAGCCAGCCATACTTCGACAATACGACGAAGAGGGAGACCACTACGACCGTCGGACAGACCGCTCACCTGCACTGCAGGGTGCGCAATCTTGGCGATCGTTCTGTAAGTTTCGAGTTACCTTATTGCCTTGACCCCCACGTAATAAGGAACGCGAGCGCACGGAGACGCCGTGTTTCACGGATCAGCAACCGTCTGATGAAACGGTCCCGCTCGGTCCACACGCCAACGCTTTTCACTCTGACTTTTCCCTTCGTTTCATCGACCGGGGATTTTCTGGCAATTTCTGCCGCGATTCCCGTGCCTGATTTTAACCCTCCTGACAGTGGGGGGCTGTGCTTCTTGAGATGGCAACGACGGGACGCCCCGGAAAAGTGAAAGCGGATAAGGCGCCGCTTAATTTTTGACACGTTGGACAAACTGAATATCTTAGATCGCCCCCGTGATTCTTTAAAGAGGCCAGCCTCTTCGGGCTCCTTTTACGACGAATCTCGAACGAAAATGAATTCTCTTAGCCAGATGATCACGCCGGGACTCGTGTAACGGTCTCTTACTTCGAAACATAGTGTTCACTAATATTCGGACTCTTAAAAACACTTCTTCAATATTGAACCAGACTTGGATTTTTTTTGGACGGAAAATCAAATTTTCAATATAGATCTAGATAAAAAATTGCAGTTTTTTCAAAAATTTAATTTCACATCATGTGGTAAACTGCTCTAACTTCGTATGTTTATCGTTATTGCAAATAATTTTGAACCTAATTATTAAGACTAATAAAAACGTACTTGAAAAGTTACCGAATTAAAAATTTCCAAAATTCTCTTTGGAATGCTATCCGTGGCACATCTCACAAAAAATTGAAATTATTTTTATCCTTCTGTTTTAATTTTTTAATCTTTTCGTATCATCGTCATGAAAATTTCAGAAATACTCACGTAGTCATAGTTTTTTGTTACATTTTGCACGGAAAATATGCAGGAGTGTGATTGTACCACAGTGCAGAGAGCTAATTAGAATACATGTACGCAGAGTGAAGGTTAAAAAGCATATTCCGAAATTTCAGTCTTTTTCGGTAATTTTTCAACTGAAAACGTATCATTATTTCAACGTAAAAATATAGTTTCAGTACCGGCAAAAATTAGTAGCAATATATATATCTATATTGTAAAATATTTTACGTTTGCTAAATCTTTATGCTACTTTTTTTTAATAATCCAAAAATGAAGTTACTGTACTAAGTCATTTCCAAATTATTAGACTCTGAGCTATTGCTATAATCCGAGGTCGTCGTTGTATTTCCTTGGAAAAGTAGATTCCTGAGTTAATTTGAAATAACTTTTTCCTTTCCGAAAGTGTTCTCCGCAGTTTCGTTACATTAACGAAAACTACAGGTCAATCAGGTCGCGGTTACCGCGGACGGATTCCGGCTCGACCAATGCCAACGCGACGCCACGCCCAGCGGGAGCTTATCCACGTTCCGATTGGTCCGCGTTTTCCGCTAATAACTCTGTAAAAAAGCTGCGGAGAACATTTTCGCATTTATTTCAAATCACCCCTCCCAAGGAAGTGCATGTTTGGCACGCCATGTATGTACTATTTAAATATCACAAGGTAATATGTAGATATAGAGAGATTTTTAGAGAACCGTAATTTCCGGTGAAGAGAAAAAAAATGATTTTCCGTCGTGCGCGAGCATCTTAATGAAAAGTATTTTTCCGGATAAGTACGAGCCACCGTCAAATAGTGACATTACTCGTTATCGGCGTTAGTCATGCATCACCGCGTGACACACAGGAACCCGTTGGAATCCAATCACCGATCGTAATCGACGATAAATCAAATTTCTCTCCAGCTCGTACCCACTTCAGCCAGTGTGTGCCGCGTGCACGGCTCTCTATCTGCGCCGGCCCAGGCGTTTATATTCGCGGTGTAAAATCAATGTGGCAACACTCGGTGCATTGTCGTTGCGTGCGACAGCTTCATGCCATTCGTTGTTTCAAGCGGTATTGAAATGAAAAGAAAAAATACAGTTTCAAAGGTTCGTTTACTTTACCATTCATTATAGAATACATTATTCACCGTTTTAGCCCGGCCCGGCCCGGCCCGTCCCGGCGGGCCCTAGTCCGCAGGATGATGACCATTTAAACTGCAAAACGTTATACAAACTCGCGGTTCTGTGTTGTTTTTTTACCCCCAAACCAGCCGTCATTACACACTACCGTTATAATGAACATCTAATTTAGCCCCGCAGAAATTGAAACCGTGAAGAAATGCAATTTTAATGGGACACGCTGTTTCCTTCTAACGAAGCTGCGCTCGTTATTTGTTTCGTTTAACGGTATTTGTTGTACAATGTTTCATTAAATGCCACGTATCTCTCCCGTGGAATAGGAACACGTTTTAACAAAGGAACGTCGCAGACCCCTTGACTGTTACTCGGTGCGTAACGACGGCTGTACAATTAATTTGACTACGGACAATAATAAAATCGTGGATTTTCCGTCGCCAAATACGAATTATTTTTGTTATTAATTTATAATGAGTGCTTGCGGTTATTAGTAACTACACGTAAAAATCACGTCCAATGTTTCTTAATGCAGGTATTATCTGTTGGTATTAGTTTTAAAGAAATATACAATTTAAAACTTATTAAAATTTGGAAATAGAGACATACAAATATGCTGTGCGTGGCTAATAACAAATATGTTTTTTAAAAATTGTAATTTATGTGAGCAATGCAAAATTCAACTGTAAAATAACATTTTTATTTCATGAAGCACTCGGTGCATTTAACGACTTCATTGGAACAGAGGAATTGGGAAATCAATTTGTCTGAAGTATATGAAATAAACAAATTATTAAACCAGATGGAAATGGCTAGATTTTGTAAACTAGTATTTTAAAAATTTCATTTTTTCATACTGTTATTGCCATTTTAATCAATTTTTTACCAAAAATTTAAAAGGTACAATGTATCAGTCCCTACTTATAAAATTTATTAGAAGAGACAAGAAATTTTTGTTTGGCTCCTGTCATTGTATCGATGCAAACAATTTTTATTCTGCATAGAACTTCGCAGTGGAATTATAAGTTAACAATATTTTAATTTGATACTGACATCTTGATGTTGACTACGTATATCATACTGAAGGAACAGATATATCAATGTAAACCCTCTTTTTCAAGAGAACATATCGAAGTGATAATTGCCTATTTTTATAAAATTGGTAGAGTTTTTGCTTCGTAAACCATCAATCATTCTGATAGGGGGATGGCAGCTACGAAAGTTGGGGTTGAGAAACATATTTCGTCGAATATCCCGGAAATTACTGAAGATAAAAGAACATTTTGAATAGCAGAATTGTGTATTTTTTATGAAAGAATTCAGTTGTAGAAATAAATTCCAGCAAATTTTATTGGTTTAATCAATATTTTTTTTTTATCAAACGTTGATTAAAACCACAGGTACAGAAAATAATCGAATTTTCAATTTCGCGTTTAGAAAGTAGTTGTTATGATTGAACTTGTGCTGGATTTTTACAAATTCGAGTCCTGAATAATTGTAGAAGTATATTTATAGAAACTATTTTAGAAATATATGTTACTATGACATATATAATTCTGCGAACCAATTAAAAAATGAACAAGAAAATGTCGATTTTTAACATATTTTTTAAGCACATGGAGTTTCTTTATTAAAATCGAATTTTCGTAATCTCCAAAATATTCAACCAAACATATTATCCACTTTTCAACATTAGAAGCTATTTTCACATAAATGGGTAGCCATTTAAATTATTACATATTCTGTTATCTTAGTCGTGTATTCTGGGCTTCGATATTAGCCGAAGTAATTTAAATGCTTCTTGCAAGTGAGAAACACCATATTATTAATAAATCAAAGATGATGTCTTGTTTAATAATGTCTACCGAATTTTATATATGTTCTCTTGTTCTAAGAGACTTATTTGATTATTCATGTGAGCATTATTCGTTGTATTCAAACACGTGTGATATATAGACCTCTGAGTCAGAACCGTTTTGACCTATATATGGCTGAACGGTCTGAGCACATTAATTATACGAGATAAACCCATTAATATGTATTCACGGGGGTGCTTAAAGTAAAATTAGAAAATGGCATAGGTGCACTGGAAGAATCATTTCATTCCACTCGAAAAACCATCACTGACGTTAAAAGAATCTCAGAGGTCTACACCTTTATCGCAACTGAATTTTAATAATTTTAATTTCTCTCTAAATTCTTTTGTATCCCCGTTGTTGATAAATAGCAATATCAATAAAATTTAATTCGTGGCATTTCTTCGTGAATTAATCGATTGTTTACGAACAATTAAGCTATATTCTACTGTAGATAATAATTTCCATCATACTTTAAGCATTTACTCTGTCTCATTAATAATTATTTCATATGAAATTACAACTAATTGTGCGAGCCACGAATTAATTTGTACACGTAATGAAATTGCTAGAGATTTTTACTCTCCTGGATAATTTTAGATATTGAGATATTCAGATTACGATATTATCGAACATTGGAGAATATTGTGAATATTTACATAATGGAAAAAAGGTTTGCGAAATAATATTTCAATTTACAATCAAACGCTGACGTCCTGGTACACATATTATATTAGCAAACAAAACGTGCACGAGCACACAAAGCATAGAAAAATCTACACTTGTGTGCGTTTATGTCCGCCTTGAAGAGTAAACACATTGTCCACAGTAATTTCATCGCTGCATATGTCAACATAATATAATTAGTTGATTAATAACCGAGAACCTGCCGTGAACGCCTTCATTCTCCGCAGATTCACCAAAACTTCTATAAACCTGAAGTTTACTTGGCGAACTTATACAAAGTTTATGTTTCAAAGTCACCGAACATCACACTTTGGACACGTACCATCAAATTTGTCTTGTTGTCGACTGCAACAAGATGTGACGCTGAGGGAAATCCGCAACTATTCTCGCAACGCACAGAGCATAATATTGATTAACAATTTCGGCGGCTCAAAAATTCGAAAACTGGGACTCATTGTATTGTATCCTTTGCTCTTATTAATTTTTCTTCGTGCCCTTATTCACGAGTTAAATATTTTCGCTATGTTTCAATTATTTAATAAAATGTCAGGCGTTATGCGAATTTTTCCTACTTTGGACAAATGCGCCCCGTGTGATGCTAATAACGAAACAATTTTTTCTCTTCTGCTGAGAAACGGTCCGAGCCATGAAAACACCCTCTCAGACAAATCTTGGTTTTCATATTGTCGTGGATGTTTGGGAAACTCTGCACAAAAGGAGGAAACAGTTGAATTAAGCGAGAAACGATGTGAAGAACCTTCAACAAAGAATTCTTTTTCATAATTTACCTGCTCCATTCGTTTTTTAAACCAATCTCCAAAAGTATTAAAATCAAGGTCATTAGGGATCACGTTGGAAAGTTTACATGAGATTATAATAAGAATAGTGTTAACATTGGTACATACACAATAGAACAAGATTACGTTTAGTTATATTTTATAATAACATTTGTTGCAATTTGGACCATGAAGAACGCTACAATTTTTAATTTAACTTCTTTCCTACGTCTTATATAATTTTCTAAATTTTCATGATAAGCTAATATTTTTTGGAGAGGGTGTTTTCACATCTAGGACTCTTTTCCAGGATGAAAGGAGAAATGGTTTTGTTATTAACGTCACGTGAACCGCATTTGTGCAAAGTATGAAATTTTTTAAATTTTCGAGTTAGACAACTTTCGTTGTAAATGGGTATTTTTGGTGCGAATACACTCGTTCATTTATTAAACCGTCGTGAGTAGTCAACTCGAAGCACTCCATATATCATCACGAACTAGTTGGCGTGAAACTTGAATGGAGCTCGCAATGTAAACAGTAGTTATCAGAAAAAGTTCCGGACCATGAAAAACACACGTAAGTGGTCTTAAACGAGCCAGTGTTTTTTCAGGTCCGCTGTTTTTTGAAGCCTAAAAATTAACTCTTAACCGTAAGCGTAGTTTTACCGCCACGTTGTTACAGAGGAAATACTACCTTCTATGTTATACATATGATCAAAATTCAATGAAATTTTTGTAAAGAAGTTTCTGCACTAATTGCAAGTAATTCAGAAGAAATTATTGCATAGCTAAGAAAAGTTTTTGGAAGTTTAGTACATTACAATGTAATTATATTAACTATAAAGCAGGGTTAGTTCATCTGTAAACTAATACAACAACAATTTATATTCAATAATAATAAAACAATCTTTTACTACGTTTATGTCAATATATTAGAATGCCTATATTTTTGGAAGGCGAAATACAGAAAGATAAATCACTAGAATTGTCTTTGAAATAGTATTTGTACCAGTCATTTACAGTAAATCCTTGATCTAAGAAGAAACCTTCGGGTCCGTGCTGTTTCTCAGATCCTGCGGTTCTTCTATTTCGTTGAAAAGGATTGCGCGCGTACACTAAATGCAATTCAAATAACATCGTGTGTCATTTTAACCAAGAAATGCCAGAAATAAGTTGGTGACAGTCCCATAAAAAAATAATAAAAAATAGAGAAATTTTGTAATTGGAATGGAATAGAATTCTTCTTAGTTTCCAATTTCTTAAATCAAGGCTTTTAATATCGTTCTCTCGAATACAGAAAATATGGAAAAATATGATTACATGTTTTTGCATTTTACTTTCCTAAAATATGAATGAATTACTGATGGGAAAAATCGTGTGAATTCTTCAACCATGTATATAATAATTTTTGCATAAACTGTATTTAAACGTGGAATCCATAAAAATCAGAAAAAACTATACAAATGTAACAGTCTGGTTGGTACTGTACCGAATCGCCTTAAACACAAAACAAGCGTTGTAAATCAGCGCATTAAACTCGAATAAAAAGTCCAACATTAATGACGGCTGCGCTGCCTCAGTTGCATTTCTTTCGCCTCCTAATAAAATGTCTCTCCATAAATCGTGCTGGTGCTACAATAGGTGATCACGTGAAACTTCGATTAATTTACATAGATGGCGCATCATTATGCTTTATACCGCAGTAATAGCGTGTTTGTGTACAAGTAATTTGCACGATGACGACATAGGTTGTAATACGATCAACAAAACAACTAATAATAAAAATCTTTGATGTAAATATAAGAGAAGATAAGGAAAAAATTTCTTTATTATTATTATCGTTATCTACAGCGAATAACATCAATCTTCAAACATGTTCAATTTCAATTTTGTTGCTCTATAAATTAACGGAATATGCTTACACTCAGCTGCCACATAATAAAATCGAATTTATCGTTCGAATCGGATGTTCGTGAAACTCAAACAGGCGCGTTCGAACGACAGGCAATATCTGTACAGTGTCCCTAATTGATACTTAGTAAACGAGAAGTTCTTGCTACAATTAATTTCCCTCGAAGACGTTTCGGGGCATCAATTCTCTGTTCTCAACATCGTTCAGCGCGGAGAATAAACGTTCCGCCGATAAGCCATCCATTTCCCAAGGTTCCCGCGTGCTCCCGTTCTAATTATATCTGACTGAAAGTTAAATTGAACCGTGAAGTTTTTTGCGGCGAAAAATTACAGGCTCAACATTCGGGGCCTGGATAATTGAGTTCGATAGCGGTCAGCGCCGCGCCGCGGCGAACGAAGATTATTGCGGATCAGTTAAATGTTTTCACGTCGAGAGCTTTGTCGAAAGTTGTTTTCTCTCTTCCTCAGCCTCGCCCTGCCCTCCTCATCCCTTCAGCCAGGCCGAGTCGCGATTTCCCGCGATTCGATGTAATACGAAAATTCGGACAGACAAAGCGCGTCCGAATAGAGGGGTAGATTTTCTCGATAATTTCTCGTTGGATTTACCAAAGCGTAGAAGCATAAATTTTATCTCCGTTCCGCCACGCTTTATCCAATAAATACTGAACTCGTGTTTTTTTTTTTTTTTATAAAATTATTCGAGCGCAACGCTCTGGAAGGTTATAAGGATTTATTCTCGTTCGTATATGCACGCCCCCTCTTGCTGATTATATTTTTGGCCGGCTTTGTTTTTACATTTCATAATGTTCGTTATTGACGTCCCGTTATTTTATCCGAACGGGTAAACGAAACGAATCACGTCCGGTATTAATTGCATTTCCGATCTATTTCGCGTGCAGCAGTTATAATTACTTTTAATACTAATAATTATTCTGATTCAGAGACCGAGGTTAGTTCATTATTAATTGCACTTTGATTTGACGTGAAATTAAGAAATGTAATTCAGGAATAGATTCTATTAGATGTACGAAAGTGTTTTAGTCTTTTTTTCAATTTTCAAATTGGTTATTTGGACATATCGATAGCAAACAATTAATTGCATAATAAAGGCAAATTTAATTCACTAATCTTATTTATAGAAATTGTCACGAATTTATTTTGATGCTTTAATTTATCATGGTTTCATCGCGCTATAACGCGATAGTGATACGAGCATGCTCTTTATATGCGCAAATGTCGAAAATCAAGTTGAATACTCTACGAAAATGAAATGAACAATTTATGCTCGTTTCAATTGACAATTAACTTTCTGCTCGCATTTGAACGTAGCTTAAATTACATTCGATCATGATTATATTAAACTCCGTGCTTAATTTTATATCGCAATTCACGAATGCTCGACTCCAATTAACGTAATATAATCCTGCAATTGCCGTGTAGAAATGATGTAGAATATATGATTAAATAAAAAATTTAATATTGAATTCTATAAAAAGATCAGGCGCGTAGTACATTTCTTTAATAATTAAATAGCTGTGGCAAATTTTAATTTCTGCTGAAGCTCATATAACATCTCTTAAATTGGCGTGCATAAAAAAATATTCCATATATTTTATAACTTAAAAATAAATCGAACATTAATTGTTCATTTGCGATCAGCTTTATACAATATCTTTTTTATACCGATACTGGTTTCCTATTTAGTTAAATATACAGGGCGTCCCAAATATGTTGTACTTCCTCGAAAGGTGTGATTCCTGGGGTAATTTCGTTGAAAAACGCGGGCCAATCGGAGCGGGACTACTGGCGGCTCGCGTAGAGTCTGGCGTTGGCATTGGCCGAGCCAGACTCCGCCCACTATTGTCGCGCTCTGATTGGTCCGCGTTTTTCGTTAATTACTCCTGAACGAAGCCGCAGAGAACATTTTCGTAAAGGAAAAAGTCATTTCAAATGACCTTAGGAATCACCCCATTCAAAGATTCTGACCTGTTAATAGGTCTGACGGATCAGACAACGATATCTGCACATAGAAAATTCAGTAAAAAATGAATGCTGATTTTGTATTCATTTAAATGTATGGAAATTCTGATTTGCTTGCAGGTCTCATGGATCAGGCAACGAGACTTGCACATACTCACCGTAGGAATCCTAACGTACACGAACGACCAGCGTTTCCAGTCGTTGCACAGCGATGGAACTGACGAATGGACCTTGAAGATCACTTCACCACAGGTTCGGGATAGTGGAATCTATGAGTGTCAAGTATCCACCGAACCGAAAATTAGCCAGGCTTTTAACTTGAGCGTCGTAGGTTAGTAAACTCAGCCAATTGCGATTTATATTTGCATTAATTAAAACCCTCATTCGCGTACCAGTTATGTCTCGATATGCATGTGTGCGTACAGTGACTCACAGTAATATTTGGACACTTTTAAAAGGGCGATAACTTTAATCTGAAAGTAAGTTACTGCGAGGTACTTCTCTAGTATCATGTGTGTTTTCACTGACCCGTATATTTTTTATATCATCACGTAACATATCTATGAAAAATTCATTGGTGTTTTAATCTACGGCCCCGTACTGTAAAGTCGAGGCGCTTTTTTGCGTCGTTCACTTTTTAAACTTTATCCTGCTCGCCACTGTATATGCGACGCGTGTAGTTAAGCTGAATTCTTAATAACCATTAAACCGGGCGGTTGGTTAGCCATTAAACCGTTGTACAGTGCCTCGAGTGAAGGGGATCTAGGAATAAAAATAAAATTCCCCGTTTGTGTGACTGATTTATACATATTTTAACGAATTGAAGCAATTCGCGTGTTCTTTTTAAATTTAGATAATTATGATTTTCGAAGATGTTAATATTATTTGATGTATTGATTGCTTAGCCAACACCCTTAAAGTTAAAAGCAAAATTAAAGTTTATTTAACCCTTGTGTCAGTAAGCAAAATTTTCTACGATATTCAATAATGTTGTAACTTATAGTTTCAACATAATTATTAAAAATCTACAATAATTTTGCTATTTGTCAACAAATATTTTAAATTTATTGAAAGTGGATACTCAGATTATTGACATAACGGTTAATCAGATCTGAAATTCAAAGTTGAAACTACAACTATAATTATTCTTTAATCGTTTTAGATCTTACAAATGTGACAAAAATGAGTAGACGAAATTCAAGTTCATTAGTGCCAAAACTAAGCTTCTAAATGTGTTGTCAAAATGATATAAACAGTTTGTTCGATGCAATATTCACAGTTCCGATGTAGCAGCTGTGTTGAAGGATTCTATAAAAAATACTGAGCTAAGAAAACTTTAAAGATATTACAACGTTGGTTTTAATGCAACAGAATCATTAAGGGACAAAATGAATTTCTATTTTTACTCCTGTTGCCCGCAATCAGCAGTCTAGTAATCACGTACTGGGCGCACGAGAACACACCCGAATCGCTTTGACCGATTAGGTTTCTTTGTAATCTGTCGGTGGAGCGAAACCATAAATTTGTTTCAGTCCACGATTCATTAGATTTACTAACTCATTATAGCATTACGGTCGATTGCGTCTCGAGGAATCCGAGGCATCTGCATTCATTCGAGAAATGTATTGATCTAATGCCGGGTCCATTATGCTTGCAGTGTCGAAGGCAAAGATCAACGGCAATTCAGAGCTGCACATCAAAAGCGGAAGCGACATCAATCTAACCTGCGTAGTACTGCAGACACCTGAGCCGCCGTCCTTCATTTACTGGTAAGTTTAATTGGACTTTCCCGAATTCAATTTACGTTCAGACATAAATGCCGAATTCGCACGCTTACTGCGCGACACGGCCGAACTTTACCAATGAAGTTCTCCATGAATCATCGAGACGGTCCTCCATAGGTCTCGATTACAGGCTGAAGTGAACGCGTAACACGATGCTGATAGGCGGACGGAAAATCGGAATTGCTTTTCTTTCTCTGTGCCCAACGTGCGCGCTAATTGAACGCTTCGATGATCAAACTGCAAATAGTTGGTAATTTCCTAGGGAATTCTCGGTTGGAGGTGATTAAAGCCTGGCGCGATGGGAGATCGCAAGAAACTGCACTGTCGTGCGTAACAATAACGCGAAAAATTTTCGAGAGTTATCAACGTTCGTACAATACTTTCCAAATGTTCATAGGATCGCGTGGAAACAGTTGAAAAGAAATTTTATAATTAAAAGAGAGCAACCTGTAAGAATAAATTGAACTGGTGCACATTTATACTTATAACGTAAATAGCAATATTATAATTTAACAAAACGATTCAATAATGATACAAGTTTTCAAAATGAAGAATTTTAATAATGTGTAAAACTTTCTTTCTTATTATTATTTTTAAACCTGTAGACACATGGAATAAAATTATGGTTGACGAAACTTTAAAGTCGTTTCCCAAGACAAACGGGTCATTTGAGACCCACGGTTCCTTTGAGACTGTTGTTTTCGCGATGGGATAAAAAACAACTGTGACCTTGAGAACAGGGTCAAGATCAATTTGTTGGTCCATTTCTTTCACTGATCCCCATCCGATTTCACCCTTCTTCCCTAATACTAAAATTGCGCCCTACTCTATTTCAGTAGGGTAACTATCGCGTGGCATTATGCAGGGTGCGGCCGACTAACATTTACAAGCGGACACGACGCGATCCCTTATGTAAAAATAAGGAGAAAATATAAAAAACAATTTTTTTATCCGAAGCTTCGTTTTCGAGAAAATTACGCTTGAAAATTCGGTGAACACGCATGCTACTGAATAGGAATCGTCTGACGTGTCTGATCACGACCGATCAATTCTACTTCCTGCAAGTAAAGCACGGCACCTTCACGGATCTTTAAACTTGAATGTCTCGGAAACGAGGCGTCAAAGGAAGAAATGTTACGCTTTTATTTCGATTTATTTTTACACGTAGAATCATCTGCCCACTTGTACATGTTATTCTAACAAAATAAATTAACTAACAAAAATTCTTGTTCGGCAAAAATATAAAAATCCCTGAAGTGTGTGGTGCTATTGAATTGATTCGAGTATGTTTCTCGCTTTTATCTCGATGTACAACAGGTCACTCGAATATTGTTTATAGGTAAATTTGTTATTTATCGTGCATCCTCGTATCGCTTGGATTCCCTGAATTATTCTGTCAATGTTTGAAATTCTTGAAAATACGCGTGACGCTATAGTTAGACTGCGCAGACTATCATTTGCATCCAGTTTTCGAAAATTTTGAAATTAGAATTAATATTTTGTTTTACTCCCTTGAGAGGTTACACACGTTTGAACGGCTGGAAAAGAGAAAAGAAATTGAACAATCTCCTAGAAGAAAAAGAAAATTTATGGTTCACGCTAATAAAAAGTGTTTGGTTTCAGGTACAAAGGTGATCACGTAATAAATTACAGTCAAAGAGGAGGGATCAGCGTGGTTACCGAAAAGCAAACGAGAACGTCACGCCTCTTGATCTCCAGAGCGTTACCTGCTGATTCTGGAAATTACACATGTGCCCCGTCTTCGGCCGAGTCAGCCAGTGTCCTAGTCCACGTACTCAATGGTGGGTGAGTTAGAATAATAAAAGTTTGGAAAAGAAAACATTTCACTGCATGTCTTACGATGATTACGAAATAAGATTGTTGGACGATTTGAAGTAGCTAGTCAGTGACAATAGTTTCCATACACCATTTAAAATTGAGTAACATTTTTGAAAGCTCGAATTTTTCCAACAACTTGGAAGAATTACTTCACTAAATGATATTACTTCAATTTTCATTACGGAATAAGGTGAAAATGTTGTAAAATTAGTACCATTTTTTCGCAATTCACTAATCCTTCTAAGTTCTCGGAAATATTTAAGTCGTTTGTTCCATTTTTGAAAAAGTTACAGCATTCGGGGCACGGAGACTTTTGTGATTGACTGTCAAAAATGAATATTCATAGTCGATCTTAATTCTTATCAATCCTAAAATAAGAATCTTAGCTATTTCAGCGAACACTCTTTTTGTAAGAAAATTATTTTTCGAAAGAACAGAATAATTTCTGTTCATCCGTGGCTTCATTCTTCAGAAAATCGAACTTGGAAATTCGTCTTTCTCAAATTCAATTTCTGGTGAAATACGATTCGTCGTGCAACATATAACAATCATTCCGACTGTAATATATAACATACATAAAAACTGAATTTGAATAAAATATTCAAGTTTGCTTCAGAGCCTACTGAACTTAACACTAATTGAGTTTAAATAAGAAAGGAAACACCAGACAACGTAATTGATTTCGAGAAGGTTAATCTTGTAGGATTATAAAAATATGATTTCGATGAAGATGAAGGTCAAACTTAAACGTAAGAAGAATACAGGCTTCACCTAATACCTAACAAAATGACACAGTGAATAAAATCCATCTCGATATTCTTTGTGCTACCAAAGAAGATATTCTGAGGGCGACACTTAATCGAGACACCCGGTATAAAGACCTCAAGGGGGTTTATTTAGGTTCATTAAAAAGACCAGTGACGTAACGATTACCTAATTAAAGGTAAAACCGTCGAAATCTTTCCATGAGGAATATATTGACGAAGGAACGTTGTTCAGAATCCTCCGAGGAGAACGCTGCGAAAGAACGACTTGGAGAATGCGAGGGTGGGACTTTACGAACGCCATAAATCCGTAGAATGACAAACGTGGTAGGTCGAAGTGTAGATAAACTAAACGGCGAAGGTCATAAAAGGGAGGTCGAATGCAGGCGCCGGTGTCATCAGCTTCTGGCGTCATGCGCGTTGCATAGCAGGCAATAAACACTATGCCGTTGCCGTATGTCGCTTAAAATGAGAAAGCTCGTGGCGAAGGGCTGCTTCGTTATTCGTCTAAAACAGTCGCGTATGTAGAGATATTTCAGTCCCCGAGGAAAAAATTTAAATATTCTACTACTATGACGCATTGTCGTCACGTTGCGGAGTGTTCGTGTTAAGTTCATTTTAACTTCATTCTTTATTTACAGATGAATATATGCGTGTATTTATTCAATGGGGCTACGAGAGAGAGAGAGAAACACTTATTTTTATATTTCACGCACAGTCGACCTGAGAAATATGTTTTTATTTTGATCCTGAGATTCGTTTGAGCGAGAGCGCACTTATTTAGTATGAGCGTTAATAATAAGTAGTGTAATTAGTAGATCGCGGATTTTACGTATTAGTTATAAAAATGAGTAGGTGCAATTTGTAAAAGTGGAATGGTTAATAGATTTTTAAAATATCGATATATTATTACCAGTTTATTTTAGTTATTAAAAGAACACATTCCCACTTGGTTTCTGCTTTTGCAATTAATTAATTTTCTATGCAGAAGTCATGCTTCATAGCTTAATGTCACATACAGAGTCGTCAGATGGGGAGAAGTTACTCGAATTGAGGGGAAGAAGTCACGTGACATTGTGACTCATGCTGAGACGGAGCGCGTCACGTGACCCTGGTGGATGCGTGGGGGAACAGCGTCGTAGAAGGGGAGGTTATAGTGGGGACATCTGGCGACTCTGATCACACATCCTATTGATTTTTTCTTAATATTCTACACGACCTTCTGGTGTAATATTAATGTTTCTATAGATTTATATTTTCATTTTAATATTTTTTATGTTTAAACCGTTTCATAATTTCTTTTAATTTACTTCTCTTTAAATGAATACAATGTTGTTGCATTTTGTTATATTGACGTATCTTAATATTCTTAATATTTTAGTATTAATATGTGTATTCCTAGATTTTCTATTTTAATTTAGTGGTCTTCTGTTTTTAGTGATCTTCTGTAAGACGTAGAAAATGTTTTTCAGTTGAAAATAACATATCGATTGAATTCTTTTAATCTCTGCTATTTGAAATTTCAATTTTCATATAAAATCCGCGGGCTACATATTGCGTTAATAATTCACCGTTGGATAAAAGCATTCACTGATAAATAAGAATACTATTAATAAAAATATAATATAACGGAACAACGTTAACAAATTAACATGTATGGCAAATAAATACATTGAACAACTTAAATAAATCAGTTAACGGTGGCAACATAAGAGAGTGCTACATTTTTGCACGATTAAAGCAGAGCGTACAGTTGCAAAAAAAGAAGCAATCAATGAACTTCGGAATTTCCCCGCTTACAGGTACATTCGATACACGTATTTCGGGTGAAAGTAGCTGTGTATAGAAGTACGTGAAGTAAATTACAAAAGGCGGGTTGCACGGTAGTCTGCACTTATTGAGTTACTAGCCGTTGTTAAAAAATTCATTGAACACGTAAACAAGCTCTTAAGGCTTTAAATATTTATTCAGCACCTTTCTCATTAATTCTCGAATAAATAAGCGTTGACATTTTTCTGAAGAAATTTGCCTTACTAGTCTCTTAACATAATTCAGCGGCTTCGCGGGTGTATTATGTTCACGTGCAGCGGGAGAGATTTTTGCAAGTCTTCCGTGCGTGTTTTCCGCGTGCTACACAGCGTTGGTGAACGTACGCAATAAATCTTTTCGTGCATTTGTATCTCGTGATTCTATCTCGAGCAATACGTTTGAAAATTTGTTATGATAATAGAGATAGGAACTTTATTCTGTAGTTTTGTGAAACAGAATTTTATCGTTGCCTTGGTGAAAGTGTCAGGTATCGATTAAATAGAATTATGTTTCAAGAAGATACATTCAACATACTAATTGTAAGTTTGATACTAATTGAAAATGGAAAATATTTATCTTTGTAAGAGTGGTCTTAAAATTTAATTGTGCACCAAAATTTTAATTTTAATTATCCCTAATACAAAAGGTACAAATAATATTTTTTCTTTATTATATATAATTTTATTCTTTCATAATACTTATTCTATAAAATTTTTAATTATTCAGATGTACAATCTGAGTGATTTAAACATTGTTTTCGAGTACACAACAGAATTTACCGAAAGTAAACCCTATAGTTTCAATTGTGCAAATAATTTACGATGCATAAGCAAGCGGTACGAATTGCGCGCACTTCCGTTCGCTGGCACAATCAGGAAAAAAAAGGAAGGATGAAATAAGTTCGTGGGCTACATCTGTCTCGTTATTCGACCTGTCAAAAGCCGGAATATATCAGTCAAGATATTACCTCATGCAAATTCCTCCAGGTGCTCTTGGAAGAGCCTATGGCTGCAAATACACGTTGTTTCTCGTAGTATGTAGTATGCCAACCTGAAGAATGAATACTGAAACACGCAAACGTATGAGATACGAGCATCAGCCACCGTTATTCCGGAAGGATTGCGTGTGACATTGCAAAGGTATAATATCTTTCCTTGCTTTTCAGTTTCGCTTTCGACTTCCTTCTACCACAGTGACGCGATTAATGGCGTTAAATAGTGCGCAAATCACGTGTTCCCTCTTCACCAACATCTGTATTGTGCTGATCCTGTGGTGTCGCTCGGTCTACGAATTTTCGAGACTTGGAGTCGACTCGGATTTGAGGATCTCGGATCCTGAGAGGATGTATGTCTTAAAAGAAATCGTTAGGACACCTCGGGTGCTTTGAACAATCTGGTTTATTTTTCGTCTACAACGCTTAAGGAAAACTGTACAGAATGGTAGGGGTTGAGCTTAGTGGGGGTTGTGAATATACTATTGGTGTAGGAGATTGTAATTTTTGGCAATTGGCGGAAATCGGAATTGGTGGGGAAAGATGCCTACGAGGCTAAATTGCTATAACGGACTTATGCTAAAGAACGGAAACATGTGTTTCGCAGCTTCGGTCGGTCGCCTAGTCCCTTTTTTATGGCGACTAGCAATTGCCGCGATTTTATTGCGACGACCCTGGTACGGTCAGGTATGCCGGTTTTTAAGCTACCCTTCGACAGGCACTAATTGCTTCAAGACGGAACAGATCCTGAATTTATGAAACAACCCGTCGAGATTCAAAAAACCATTAAAATTTTCGGGAAATTGAAACATGAAAATTATTTCTTCCTCAACTGGAAATTTAGGAAGACAATTCTCGTAGAACATTCGCATTGAAAATCCACCCATCTGTGAACGTTTAGCGTGACCTATTTGCAAATTCTAGTTTCACAGCTTTGCCATTAATAATCTAAATATGTTAGAATATATATTATCGAATTTTTCAAACATATTGTATCGTAATATGTTTTAAGAATTACTATTAAATACTGAATTACATGTTTAGCTTACAATTTAAAAAACAAATAATAAGTTCATATAACTGTACGTACAGTACTTAAATTGGACAAAGTAAATCTTAAAAACATTTGTTCATTAAACAATGTATATCGATGATTGCCAGACATTTACCAGACTTTTTTCCGATGTACAATAGATCCAAGGATTATGTAAGGATTTACAAGTGAAGTGATTATGTAATCACGTATTATTAAGTAACTTTTTCAATTTAATTGCAAATTTTATTGCCACCGATAAATTCAGCTTCTTCCCGCTTCAGTAGCGTAAACCAGAAAGTAGTCCGGCTGCTTGCGTGCTAATAATCAAGATTTTTTGTGGGTCAATTACCTGCAATCTCAGATACGTCAACAAATCGTTCACGCTGCGGTTTAATGCGAAACATATTAACGAAAGGAGGGTGTGCCGAGTTTATCGTGATAACACGTTGAAAAGAATCTTTCACATTAGCGAGCTGATTTAGTACCATTGTATCACGGATTATTTATAATATCTGATGGGAAACTAATTTAATTGCCATATGGGGTGCACTGCGCAGATTGGTCGCGAACATAATAGACAATATTCAGAAGAATTAGGTGACGTTAGATAAACAATGGATCCAAAAAGTATTCGAACATCAAGTTCATAAAAAAAAATTGTGCAGCAATAAAGTTGACTGATTTTAAATCTTGCAGATTCTAACTTCGCATACTATTATTCATCTTCTCTAAGATGTTTTATATGTTTTTTCTAAAAAATGCTCTAAATTGAAACCTCTGTAAAAAGATGAAATAAATGTCTGGCAATACTGTGGACAACGTCATTTGTCACATTAGAAACAAATACAACTTTCACACTGTGTGAAAAGTTAGCGTAAATTGTACCACAACAAAAAATATCTGCAAAATTTTGGATTTTATAAATAAATTCATGTAGCATAAGAATCCGATAAATTCAGAAGTTGGAAAGTGCTTCTGTTTCCGTTTACTACGCAGATTTTGAACACCTTTCTTACGTGTCTGATTTATGTTTGGTTTTACTACTGGCATACAGTAGTAGCTAATAAAATTGTGTCAAATATTCATAAGCATTGCGAATGTTCTCCCGTTTTCACACAACATTTTTCTAGTTTGAACTACCAATAGCATTTTGTGAATGAATTAACAAGTGTACGCAGTGCAGATACTAGAATATTTTATAAACAACAGTAATTTGTATTTGACACTAATTTGATAGTTTAGCAATTGAGGAATGAACGGAATTAAACCATATTCTAATTGGTTCTAGTAGATGCTGGTATATTATAATAAACTTGCGTGACCTTGAAGGTCAAAAAATACATAGCCTTCCATTTAAAAAACTGAAGGACACCTTCATTTCCGAAAAAATTACAAACGCCATTAAAATGCTTGCTGAAAACAGTATAACTTCTTTCATTTTTTTCTAATGTTTATTATTTCCAAAAAAACGTTGGCTAGTGTCAGCGCGAACACCCTGTACACATGCATATGTATAAGCAGAAGCGTCCACAGAGGTTTCAAAAATAAATAAAAAAAAAAGAAGATATTGCAAACGTAAACGTTGAATAGTAGATAGTTCGGACAGGATTGGTTCCGTGTGGTACATCGTGTAGTATGTAACGGCCGGGAGCTAGAACGTGTAAATTACAGGAAACTCAGCGTGTAGGTAGACCGTGGTACGCTAGACGAAGGTAGAAATGGCTGTAGGTACACAATGGCGTCCGCGTAAGAACGTAATATCTCTCTTTGCATTTCAACTTCGACTCTCCCCGGGAAGATTTCCTATCAGTATAATACCCGGGATAATGTCGGAGTGGGGATTAAAATGCACGATAGTGTGCAGACGGTACGATCATGGTAGCTCGCGAGTTGGAATTATAGTTATAAGTTTTCCGGAATCTCTCCGCGTGTATGTCTCTGTGTAATTGGTTTGTACGCGGGCAATTTCATTACAAGTCTGTTAAACCATTAATCGAGAATTTAAATCTTCTGAATTGGATTTTCCGAGCATAGAAAAAGACCGTCTCTTCCTCTCGGAATTGTATTTTGCGATATTCCAGCGGAAACCTGTCAATATCGTAACACTTGAATACCGAGATCACAACTTTTTTCAAAAATGAATACGTCCAACTCCGTAATCCACAGTCGTACATTTTTATTTATATTTTTGAAGAAAATTTAAAAGTTATATTTTGTAGATTTATGTCAGTTATATGCATACCGAAAAATTCGTTAAAATCGGTCGCAGCAGAAACAAAGACACCTGTCAAATCGCTTAAAATCGTTCAAACTTTGAACACGCATAACGTTTGAACCACTGAATTCCTAACGTTAAAACTTGGATTTCTGGCATCCTCTCGTCTAAAATCTACGGGATTACTTAAAAATAGTGCGAAATTTCTAGTCCCGCATGATGAAGTTTAACCGAAACAAACAATATGCACTGAAATTTTTAGGAATATTTCAATCCATTATAGCTGTGGACTGAAAGTTGCTTTCACTGTCTTCGACCATTTATAACACGTGACAACGTCACTCAATTTCCATAAAATTTTCAGAATACACACAATTTTATTTTTTAAATCAAAAATAGGTGAAATATCAATCGTTTATACAACTGTTTTCGGTTAAATGGAATGTATGTAGAAGTTGGTACAGAATTTTGTTGAAAACGAAAAGTGGTGTTGATTTCGATCCCTGGATTCTACTTGTTCTTTATCACCGGCAATAACTGAGAAGTAAGAAGCTGCAAATTAGATCCCCAACTCGGACGAGTTGGGATACACAAACAGGAAGCTCGAAATTTGGATCTCCGTCAACATATTTGCTAAGGCCACTGCGTCTACTGGAGCGTGGGTTTATAATACGTCGATTGGTGCACCGGACAGCCAGCTGAGCAGCTAGCATACACACGTGAACAACAGACTTTGACGGTCATAAACAAATTCGTCCAATTAATTCTGCTGGTGGTGTCTTCCTTCATACCGTAGCTAACACTGTGGTAGCTGAGTGCATCGTGAAACTGACTATGAACAAAGATAAACAAATGTTCTTTGGCACAATAAAAATTTGTTAAATATACAAACAACAGTCCATGTAAACATACTGATCGTGAAGGTTATACAAGGTCACAAAATGATACTAAAAAATGTTCCAGACGAAAGTTAAACGGTATCAGGAGGCACAGTTTCCGATGTCGATATCTTTTCTCTATTCACTACTCGACGCTACTCGTTATTCCCTTCATAAAAGTATGAAATCTCTTACGACAAAAAATCATTAATTTAGAAGATATTTTTAATTTAACAATGAGTACAGGAGTTAGTATCGTGCGGGTCTTAGCACTGACTTTTTTATAAAGTCGGTATTCGAATACTTTCTGTATGCATTGTGACAATAGCAAAGCGAACGTTTAAATCTTCGAAAAAGAAAATGATTTCGTAATGGAAGTATATCCCCCACAGTGTATCCGCGTGTTCGAATTATAAAAAAACATAGCGGGTCAAAGATATTGAAAGTGTGTCAAGAGAATTAAATCCATTTACGTGATGAGAAACGCAGGAAACCCGAGGCTCAAAGGCTAGAAAATTGGAAAATATCCGAAAAAAAAACTCGGCTAAGTTTTACAGTGAAACGTCGCTTCGCAGTTTATTATAACGGGAGTGCTGAAAAATATATTTCGCTGCGAGGCAACTTTACATAAAGCATGAAAATATTCCCGTTTAATAAAAATTATATCGCCAGTGCTGCGACAGCGTTTTCAATTTTTTCGAAATTTTTCCATTATACGTGCAAGAATTATCGCATCATGGGCTCTCGACCGTTGTGGGGTCCGTGATAAATCAGACGCGCCGTGAACACGTATTTTTCATCCGTTCAGGTAGCTTCAACGCAGAAAAATCATTTACTGTTTCACGATCTGTTAAATAGCGCCATTTCAACGGCAAACTCAACGGGATGAACATAGAATTTCAGTGAAAACAGCACGTAGCCTGCGGAACGAGCGATCTACATGCGTGCATGTACATTTGGATTGTTACTGTTGCTGTAAAATAACGAATTTTAAAAAAAATGTTTTAGTGAAATATTTCCGGTACACACCCTCTTTGAAAGAAGAATCCTTTCTCAATTGTTTATGCATTATTACTGATAATTATAATGGTTATAAATAGACGAATTTTCTGTAAACGTAAGAGAAATTAAAAAGTACTAAAAATTGAAGAATTTAAAAAATACTAAAAATTGAATAATTAAAAAATACTGAAGTACTAAAAATCGAAAAACTGAAAAATACTAAACATCGAAGAATTAAATATTGCTAAAATACTAAAAATTGAAGAATTAAATAATACTATACATTGAAGAATTAAAAAATACAATAATACTAAAATAGATGTGTCGAAACAACTGTCTCCATTATCAATTTGCAACACACGTATGTTGCGTATGAATAAAAGAAAATCGCGAAGAGGACGAATATTTCTGTATGCACGTAATATCAATCAGTCCGCTGCCAACTTTTAATGAAAATTTCAATTTTTTCACAAACCAGAATTGCGAACGCAATTTCTATTGATCGTACATCTATGCATATACATACAACTATTACCTTCAGTAGAGGCACGATAGCAAAGTTCCTCATCGCGAATGATAAAAGCGAGGAATTTTGAAACGGGGCCACTGTAAATGATTATACCGATGATAGCGTTACTTAATTTTCCGTAAATTGTATTTTATCGAAGCAGATAAAATCGAATAAAACCTTCGATGGAGCGATGAAAGTAATCAGCAGCTATTAAACAACAATTCCCCTCGAGTGATCAAAACAATAATCATACACATCGATGCAGCGTGCAATTAATTGCTGGGAAAATTTTTTAAGAATATCCGTCGAAGTGAAATAAACGGTTTGCGATGCTTGTGAAATGGTAATGGAATTGTCATGTCGTAAAAATTGAATTACGTTCGACGACGAAGAAGTTGTCACGAGGTTAAAATATATTTATTATTTAAAGTGCTCCAAATTTTCGTATTCAATCTATTCGATTACAAATAATAAATCAAGCGGGTTAACATTTCCCCAATTTGTCCAAGTCGATATGTCTTAATATTAATAGCTATTTATAATAGAAGTTTGTCTGTTTTCTAGAAACATTAAAAACATTTTACTTTTGACTGTAACTTAAATACCAGAAAATTTACGATATAAAGGATTTCTTATTATTAGTAGATTAGATTTAAAACATCAAATAAATTAAAGATCCCATTATTGTTCAAATATCACTACTGTTAAAGCGCGGAACATTCTTATTTTGCATAAAGATACACAGTTTAATTATTATGTTCTCGAAGATAGAAGTTTGACTATTTTCTGGAAACATTAAGAATCACTCTTCACTCTAACAGAGGTATACTAGAAAATTACGAAAATAAACATTTAGCTCTGTTATTATACTGTATAAGAAATACCTTTTCCATCGTGGAGGGGACAAAACAATTTATGAATCAGTGAAAATAATTTCTTTATTTTATTTCTGCAGTTTTCCGGTACGAGTTTAATGCAACGACAGAATGGCTCTGTGCATTTATTATTGTATAAACATGCACGCTGACATGAAAATAATAATGCGCAATTTATCAGGAGAATCGCAGCCAGCCAGTAAATGTCGATACATCTGCGCGAGCTCGGTCAACTTTACAACGATTTGAAACGGTGCCAAATTTTTGTAGGGACCGGGATCCACTATAAATTACCCGTGTCTCCCGTTCCGTGTGGATATCAATTATCAGCTACGTGTCCTGAAACACGTTAAAAGTATTAACCATTTGAACCTATCTGCAGCATCGGTACAAAAGAACTGGGATTACCAGTTGGTAACGAGGAAATTTTTGTACATTCGTCATCTAGGACGCAGGTCTGCGCTATCTGGATACACTATCAAATCGACTAGCACAAACGTGCGGGATAAAACGTTATTTAAAATTCACGATAGAGGTTTTGGAATCCTGCATCATCTGTTACAGAAGAATGCTCGTTGACAGCAACGCAATGAAACGGACTTAATCCCCGTTGATCATTTTCCAAAAATAGGACTTCAGTGAAATCATCATTTCCTAATCTGGAAGAGAAAATAAACATTTTCTACCTAGATTTGCAACAAACTCGAGTGAAATTGAAAATTGAAAAATATGTTTAATAGATTAATAATAATATAACAGTATTTGGAAAATTTTCTAACATTTTTACAGTTTTCAGTTACACTCTGAAACTCTGATACTCTGTTAAAAGTTTTTAAAGATTTTAAACTTCTGATTATCCTATACCGGGTGAGTCATTTAACTGTGCCGTCTGAATTTACTCTTAAACTATTTGTTGTATCGAAAGAATTTTCAAATGAAAGACCTGTGTTATCAAGCGGGGCATGCAATGTAATTATTAGTTTTTCAATCCCTAATTATTAGTGTTTAATCCCATATACCTTATAGTTCTCTATTCTATATAAAATATGACACAAAAATTCAAGGTGACCTTCAAGAAAATAATGATTAAAAATACACACACTATAGTATGAATACATTAATAACTTATTCGTTATTCGAGGGTTGTTGTAGAAATTCTCAGAAAATATGGAAAATGTGAAGCAAACGTTGTTTAAGAGTTGACTATAATAACTGATTTACGCTCGCAGTCACCGATAATTACGTTTGCTCACTGCCGAGGGTTGGGGCGCTGGTTAGAATTAATTTCCATGTTCGTAGGAAAACATGTATCAAGTTTATCAGGGCCCTCCACATGAACGTCATAAACTAGAATTTTCTACATACCGGAAATTGTACTCGGCGAGTTCGAAAGCATCTAGATAGGATGGAATAGGGAATTCCCGATATCGTATCAGCAAACGTGACCTCTTAATACACTAGTAGAAGAAAAGTTCCATGACTAACCGAGACGAAGCTAATACGAAACCATTATCAAAAGTTAACGGTCTTCCATGCCCGTAACTACATGCCTAGATTTATCGTCTTCCATCCTCCAGGAAACGAGGGGCTGGAAAACAGTGGAGGAGTTCCCGTTCAAACTCGTTCCTTTACCTGCGCCCACTTCTAGCAATACCTACAGAAAAGATTACACTTGAGACTCGACTCGCCGTTAAGAGAACAGTACTTTTTCGTTTGCACTGTTATTATTAAAAACTTCAGGGTATAAATTCTATCCAATTCGAGTGTCTCTCCAAGCGACTCTCGAGCATTCCAGCCAATGGTACATTAAAGTCCGGCCTGTAATATTGGAAACGCTGGCTCAATTAAAACAAAGCGTCCCGGCAATTATGCCCGGAGTACCATATTTTTTAAAAAATACTCTTCGTCCAGACAACCTATACGAGAACAATCTTTCTTTTATATAAATCCCTTGGTTATTAGCAGTGTTGGTCATTATTAAATCTGGATCATTTGGGAGAACATTTGTAGCTCAAATTTTTAGAAACTGTAATATATTACAATATTTAAAACAATCAATAAATTCGCCAATAATGGACTACGAGTTTATCTGTACATCTAATACATATTACAGTATGAAATAAAAGATGCGTTCAGCTACGAAATATCGCACAAATAATTAACAATAACAAACGACCAGCTCCGCAAGGAACACCTGCAAACAGCCAGAAGTTTTACTTGACCATATCTCTATCTCCTCAGTGTAGGATAACGTTGACCTGGATAAACTTCTGCAAAACTTGGTACATGACTATAGTTCATATTTAATGCATATAAAGGACGATAGTCGCTTTAAATCGAAAAGACGAGTTAACACTTTCATGACCGAACTACAGTGACTCCCATTAATATTCGGACGCTCTTAAAAAACAATAACTTTTGCGATATTGGACCACGTGATTTGAACTTTTTGGGGAAGTTAGACCAATTAGTTTACTACACGATGTGAAAAGAAATTTTTTAATTAATTGCAATTGAAAGGAATTGTAGAGAAAATACTAAAAGTTGCATTTAACAACTTTTTGTGAGTCGCTGTATATTTTCCATCGACCTGCCATGTCCCAGGTCTTCTACAGATATTAAATTGAAATCAATTTAGGTTGATTAATTAGCCTTGTAATTAAACGAATCAAATAATTAAGATACTATGTAACGTTTATGGGAATATTACATTAACGTAATTAGCATACAATTATATATGTTATAGGATAGTTATCGTTCAATTTGATTTATTCAGAATTTCAAATTTGTAATATAACACCTTCGTTCCTTCGGATTTCATTAATTTATACTTGTTTGATCACGTTTAAAAAATTGATACATGTGTGTACCAGCAGTTTGTGTCTCAGTGTGTACAGTTCAACTCACTGAAACTCCTTTTTCAGTTTGTTGTGTACATCAGTTTATTATCAGAAATTATTTCTATTATAAATTTATATATAATTTATGTTTTTTCATTCTATATGATATTTCGCGAAGCATATTTTACAAAAAGTCATCTTGCATCCTACACAAATTGTTTTCGTTCCTATTTTCCTTTTTTTCTCTACGCAGTTGTACAAAACTGTTATTTCAACGTGTAGCTGTTTAAAAAATCGAGAAACTTTAGCAATCATCTAATACATTTCTGACAAATCGATAGTACTTACGAGGACGTGTATAGTGCTTTAAGCAGAACGAATGTTCTGTACACTTATTAAATTTATTGCACCGCGAATCCTCCTCGTAATTCTTCGAGCCACAAGGAATTTTTCTCCCACGTGTTTCTCAGCTAAATGGATTGTCTGAATTCATCAGGGAGACTTGCATGTTGGCCCTGCCAAGCCGTTTCAAAAGCCGCTTGACCTGAAAACCTGCTGGTCCAAGCTTTACAGTTTATACCACAGCACCGGCCGGAAAAACAAAGCCATATGGCAAAGTCGCACGACAAAAACCGAGACGGTGTGAACACGGCTTAAGAATGCATGTGGAGTATTAACCGGTGGCGGGAGGGAAACGATTGGTAGATTGCGTGGCTGCGTGAGACAATATAATGGGGCGGCCAAGAGAAGAGCCAGTCAGTCAAACGTCAGAGTGCAGAGTGTGATGTACACGGAGAAAGTTTCAGGTGCATTGAAACCAACGGAAATATTTCAGCTTATAATCTTGGGCGACTCGAATACACCCGCACCCCTATAACTCTGAACCCCTAGAAGATAGTAATTTTGTTTATCCCCTTCTGCCCCTATTGCCGACGAACCCCGGTGAATTATACACGCCGATTTTCACGTCACTTTACACAAGTGTTCATTAGACATACCTAAGAATTTTTATTTTTTATTTTAAGGGAGAAATCAACCCTTCTATCTTTTTACGTAACTGCCTATGGATCGCAAACGACAAGGGATATCAAAAAATTGTTGCAGTGAAAGTTATATCTCATCTTTCAGCCCATATATGTGTGCGAAAAATTTTCTTGAAAAAATCATTAAAAAAAAATTTTCAGTCGGAAAAATGATTATCGTGTGCTACATTCAAACATTAATTTTTTTAAATTGTAATATCATTCATCTATATGGCTTGTTATAATTTTATGTTGTAGTTACTCTTGCCAATGTCAATGTTCATTAAGTCGGGTGGTCGCTAAACATTAATTTTGTTTGAAATCCTGAGCATTAGTTAAATTGTTGTTGCGTTTATTCTGTTAAAACGTCATTTGATGATCGAAATGATTAAAAGAGAAAATAAATGTTCCGTAGTCTTTGGTCTCTTACAATTGATTAATTTTGCATAAGAGGCCGCAGTGATGAAACGGTTAACGATTATTTGCGCGGCTAATACGGTCCGTTCCGCGAGTGTACGCGAATTCACCAAAAATCGAGCATTGATCACTTAACTTTCGGCCCGACCAGATTATGCTATCCGCCATGTGACCGCATCGTCCGAAATAATACGATTATAAAGTTCAGCTTAAGCCTAGCTTGTTATACGCTTATTAAGCGTCAATAACCGCGCGCGGTTAATCGGAAGGTGGTAGCTCATGCAAAATGGATTACAGATAAAGGAGGTTAAACATCGACCCTATAAAATGCTCGACAATTAAGCACAAATCACCGTGGAAATTGTGCTCGTTACGGGTAGCCACTTTTCACGGGGAGTAACATAGGACCCGATACAAGGCAAACTGGAGTGGAAAGCTTGCAGAAGTTTATCTCGGCTGGGGATAAATGGAAGAGAAACTGGAATCGATATAGATTTCTTTGTTGCCCCGTTGGCTCATGATAAAGCAACGTCGAAATAAAACGCAGCGAGTTCTGCTGCGTAGCTAACGTGGACGGTTCCCGTTAGTTTTTCGTTTTGCGGTTCCATTGTTCTGTAACCGGTCAATTTATCGAAGTGCGAAACCTGTTGCTTACTTAAGGTGTTTATTGCTGTAAGAAGATACACCGATCTGGACGGGCAATTGGTAGACGGTTTTTCAGAATTTGTTTTTAGGAAAACGTGCTGTGCCAGGACACCAAGAACATCGAATACGGTGGGTGCTCATATTATTATTTTGCTACAAAAGTTTGTCTTTCGGTTAAAGCAAATTCTAAGTAGTTGTCAAGAAAACAACTGCTTAACCCCCGGACTCCTGCGAGTTCTATGCCTGAGTCATTTCTGACCCACGCTGATAATTCATATTGATGATCACGGTCTGTCGCGCGTGTGCCACAACGTCACGTGACTCATGCGGTAATGACAGAGGCTACCTGTACAATGTCTCCGGCCTGACGACGGGTCGCGAATGACCCTGGCATAGCATACGGAGGATTAAACCAGCTGAAGCTGAAAGAATAGTGAAACATTGACGAACGATTGCGTTATTTGTACATGAAATCTATCTCTGCCGTTGAAATTGTTTATAGAAAAACAGTGGAGGTTCTCGATTGACCTGGGAATTCTGTAGACCGCAATTCAATCAAGAATCCATGGAAATTATTGAAGAAGGAACTTGCTACAAACAAGCAACAATTGATTTAATTGCAATATTGCACGGGAACAATATAGAGACGCTCCGAAGTGCAATCAGTTGCACTCGTCGACTGAATACGCGAACGCGTTAATGGAGAACATGTTGAGCATTCCTTGCGTTAAAAATCATTTGTAGATAAATGAAAATAAATAATGTGGATAGACTGTGGAGTTTTGTGGAAAATAAAAATTGTTAGCAATTTATTTCTTTTTTAATATTTTCTGTTTTGAATTTGATCTGGTCACATTTATCATAAATACATAAAATCGAATAAGACCTGTTAACGTAGACGACAAATAATCTTTTTATAAAATTGTAATTAGAGTTACACAGTTCGGATTGAATTTGTTTCAAATAGCGAAATTTCATTTTACTCTAAATTTAGCGCAGATAAAGAGACTTTGATATTCCAACTAAACTGCACAGATTTATGCAGTCGCCGCGAGTGCGCGCATGCACAATCTGGTGAAATATTATTTCTAATTATCATTGAAGTTGTGCTGGTTGTGTTTTTTTCCGCGGCGAGTCCCCGAAGAAGAAATAAAATAAATATTCCGCTGACCATGGCTCGCGCACAGCTTAATGGCTTATGAGCACCAACATCTTGATAAACTACACGAAAAGTATACTAAAAATTCATTAATGCCAAACTTCGCGCATGCATAAAACATACAGGGATCTAGATATAACAATAAAGTTCCAGAGTTCCGTTATTTACGGAACGGAATTTAGCGAAAATTAAACTGCAACTTCCATTTAAATGGGATAACATAAACCCGACGATGTTTGTAGTGATAGTACCGGCGGTATTAGTTAATTCCATTAACATAGATTAACATATATTACAATATTTACATTAGAAAGTAAACAAAGTTAAAACTCACCATAAATATGAAACAGTGCTCGCGCAGACCGAGCCCGGGTGGGAGCTTCACGATGGACGTCAATACCATAAATTATGGATAAGCCGGAAGTATTGAGCACGCGAGTGATTGGCATGATCCTTCTAAATTAGTATCGGATTCCAAATGGCAATGTAATACTGCATTTAAGATACGTATCAATCCAGTATCAAACAGTATCCCCAAATGATATCCACTCAAAAACGTTTTGACTCTTCATAGCTGTGTCTTACATTATGGGATCGGCGTTGATAGTTTCATAATTTTGCACATAACAAACTTTCTATCTGAATTGCACCAAACCGAAATGAAATAGAATACAACTGAAAATAATACAACATCACTTCTAAATTCTTCTAACGGTTTTGCTGTTTCAGATTACACCATTCATTTTCATTCTAAATCCATGAAATCCGCAGTATAACTTTTATTTGTTTGTATTGTTTGAAATAACGAAGATATTTAAATGGACAGAGTTCGTGGGACGCGCTGTATTACTTGAAAATCATGCGAAAGAATTAGATCACTCCTCTCGCTAGAGCACACCTCCGGCAATTATTCCCTTAGCTATTCCCCGGGTAGCCTAATGTTGAAATAGTTTGGAGCCGCTACACCCTGTAATCAAGGAAACATTAGTTTACGGTGGATTCCTATTCAATCGACACGATCCTCGGCACACTTTTGTCGTACTATCACCAAGGGACCCGCGGCAATTACTCGACTCTCCATTTTGGGACACGAAAGGTGCGCGGACAACGAATTACGGCTAAGGTGGGTCTATGCTCGATTTGCGTGAGAGATAATCGTCCCAAGAACAGGTTAGGTGATAGGCGAACGTGCGGAACCGGAATGAACGAGCGAAAAGATTGCGAGTATATTTACGATATGACGCGGGGCAAACTGTAATTTAATAAAGGCAGGCGGCTGCTCCGAAACCTAATATATTTAGGAAGTCTAATCCTCATGATTCCACCCATCGAGTAGCTGATAGAGTGATTAACCCTACTCCCACGTTGTTTCCTTCGTTCTGCACGTCGAATTGTTATTTCCATGCAAATCATTCGACGCCGGGAAAGTAATTTCAATTTTCGCCAGTCTCGACGTAATTACTTTTTTAATTCCTTCGATAGCCGTTTTATCACGTATCAACTTCGAGCGCTCTAGAAAATACTTCGAAGTAATATCTCGATAGGCAGCCGTGTATTTGCGTACGGGTAGTAACTTAATTTTTTACTTAACTGTATCTTTTTTTTAAACAGTCACAATTTCGCCAGAACAAATTAAATTAGAATCACCAACTTTACGTTTATTTTGGGACACCTGTAGACATATGGAATAAAATTGAGTACTATGAGTACTATGCAACAAAAAAACGAATTTGACCTTGAAGAAATGGTCAAGGTCAGTTTTTTAACATTTTTTAAACAGATCTCGCTATAGTGGTCGCGACATATCGTTTTGAAACACTCTGTACACACTGATTGATAATTGTCTTCTGAACTGCGATTGGATTTCATTATTTAATATTAATAGAGTCGCCGGATTAAGACTTGTGTACCCACTCTACCTCCCCACGTGACGCGTCACGTGACTATTCCGGTACTGGCAGAGAGAGGGTAACTTTTTCCCCTCGATAAAAAAGGGTTCCACATCGTTATCGTAACAGCAACAATGCTGCAATTAATTTTTATTGCTGTGCAAGAGTTGATATTTGTTTAAAAATTTTCCCAAAAATCCATCGAAATCACCTCGCGACAACTGGAGCGTATGTTTCTTACTCACTCAACTGGTGTGTTTCTAACTCACAACATTGTACAGAGTTTAATAAACAGGTTAGCGCACGTAGAAGTGGCGAATAACGTAGTAGGGAGTTGCTCGCATGCTGGGATTGTAATGGTCTCAACAGGAAGTCGAGACGACGTCGCACGGGATGCAATTAGAAAACTTGAACTGTTTTAACGTGCTCATCGAGCCGTTTTCTAGGTATCCTCGAAGGGCCTCCGGTAATACCTCAGAGGTGGGTATTCGCAACCTTTGATATCGCCGTTTAGTAAATTGCATCACGGCCGATGCAATTGCAGGCTTACAAACTGTGATCAGAGAAAAAACGTTGATTGCATCATTGATGCAGTTACGTTTGTCTTGGAACGAGACGCGAACAACATTGATAAGGCGTTTTCGTTTCCTAAGGAAACGGTGAATAACGTTCATTATCGGGACTCGAGCTGCCTCGTAAATTGATTCACGCTGATTGACAATTAGTCGATCAATCAAACCAATCGCGGTCATATAGAAGCCTACTGGGAACTCGGCAATAATTTTACTCCGTAGGTCAGGTACGTAGATCACGTTCCCACGCTGCTGGCGACGACGTCGTACAAAGTTCCATATATTCTGTTCACCTTATGCAATATCATTGCCTATGGCCAACCGAAGAGGAATCATGCTAATAACTCTTCCGAACAAATCTCTACACTCGCATTTTCCTCTTTACTTTAAAAATTTTCATATTACAGGGTGTCCCAAAAGTGTTGTACTTCCTTGGAAGAAGCGATTTCCATTTGGAGTAACTTTTTCCTGCGCGAGAATGTTCTCCGTAGCTTTGTTAAGGAGTTATGATAATGTCAACGCAGCGCCACGCCCAGCTGCATGTAGCAGCGCTCTGATTGGTCCGTGTTTTTCGGTAATAACTCCTTAACGAAAACGCGGAGGAAATTTTCGTGAAGGAAAAAGTTATTTTAAATGGCCTGAGGAATCACCCCTTCCAGGAAGTACAACATATTTGGGACAATTTTTATGTCTAAACATATTTTGTATAACAGTTGTGTAACTTGAGGAGGATACGACCTCTACGCGTTCACATGGAAAAAAGTGTAGCATAATATGTACCACATTTGAAGGTTCTTCCAAAAGACCAGCGAATAACTAGATTAATAAATGCTCGAACAACGAATAATTCTTTACTCCTCACTCTCATTCAAATAAAACTTGATTCGAATGATGCCGAGTACAAGCCGTACCCGATCGCCGAAAAATCGAAATCCTTCGGAGATCGATAATTGAAGAGGCGCGCGAGGAGTTCCGTCACAGATTGCAGTTTAATTTCCTAATGAAATGCGCATTCCGGAAACACGAATGTTCGCGTACCGTTCCCAGAGGTGAGCATAAATATTCTCCTCATCACCACCCATTCAAAGTTTTCCGAAGCAGTATTTCATGTTGCGCCGGCTCGGAAAGAGGGTCAACCGAATGCTTCCTCTAGGACGAGGAATCTCGGCTCGCCGAGAAAACAAAAGAAGGAAACCGTACGAATTAACCGAAGGAAGGAAGAAAGGGTGCGGGTGTTGCGAGGAGGAGGAGGAGGAGGAGGAGGAGGAGTGGCCTAGCGCGCAACGAGCTGCGATAGCCACCACGAAATTTCACCTTTTCCTCGAGATTAACAATCCTGGCCTGTCCGATGGGGTTGAAAAAGCCAGCTGCTATCTGTATTTAAAGTGTTCGCCGGGGAGGGCGTGCACCGCCGAGCAACGCCGAGCAACGCCGAGCACCGCCGACATTTCTAATACGGTGAAAGCAATAAATGGCAAACTTCCGCGACTGCCGGCTGATATGCCGGCCGCATAATTAAGGCCGCAGAATGACACCGACACGCCGCGATAATGCGGAATCGGTCGTCGTATTTCGCCGGCGAGAAATGGCCGCTGTCAACGCGGCGGCCCACCCGCCGTGGAAAGAAAACGGCCGGTTCTTCTCCGTTCCCGGTCTATCTGATACACGTGCCACCTTTGCTAACATCGATTCTGTTAACACGGAATCCCCCCAGAGAGCCCCGGTATAAAGAACGACGTTCGATACATCACGCGGATTCAATTGGATCGTAAAGGCACGGTTCTACGAGAACCGATGCGAGATCCTCCACTCCGGCCACCGAACCGCCAAATATTCTGCATCTCCAAACTGCGCCGGTGCAAAGGTAATTGCTTTTATTTTATTATTTGATAACAACGAGCTACGGCAATACAGCGAATAATAAAACATGCTACAAAGGGTGAACGTAGTAATTACTGGCGGATAGAAGCACTTTTGTTATATCTTCTGCATGGTTTTGTTATTCTCATTTGAAAACAAAATGTTATCTGATATCACTGCTTTCATAACGTATCAAACTCTACAAAATAAACACTCTACTTTATTTTTTTAAGTAATTAAACAATTCATACACCACGTGATTTATTGCACGAATTTGTAAGGATTCTGCCATTAAAACTGAATAATTGTTCTAGAATTCGACGATTCAGGTTTCATCGATTAATACGAATAATCGTAGTTCTACTATATGTATTGTTATTATACGTAGCGATGTTTGGATGGAGATTAAACGGTTTCAGCACATACTGGTGTAATTAGTTTTTTTTGTAGGTGAACGCTTCAAGGACTCGTGAAGGTCAACTTTAAGTGGATCTAGAAGAGAATGTATTTCTCCATTCAATAATTTCAATACTTTGAAAGTCAAATCAATATATCAATCAATCAATATATCAAGTCATAAATAATATAATCAATCAATTTTTGCCGTATACGCATAAAATTCACAGTGCAATTATCACGTTTCCCGAATGCGATTTCAACGTTGGTAGTGCGAGCACGAACGAAACTGCTATACGAACGTAGAGTTAACCAGGCGGCGCATGCTAGCCATTAGAAGTGTTACAGAATGGAAATGGTCCGCGCACAAAACCACGGTTGCAAAACGAACCGCCTGGATAGTAAACGATCAATTGATTATCATGTAAACGTTAACTGAGAAGCTCCAATTGAAACAAATTGGCAACTTGTTCAATTGTAGTCGAGACCCCGAATGCGTAATAGACTCTGGCCAGGTAGATGTCCCGCGGAACGACACGCCACAAGGAACACGTAACGTCGAAAATCTTTTAATGCCGGCGAATGTTACTCCCGGTTGGACTGTTTAACAACCCGCCAATGAAATTAAAAGGGATTAAGGAAAAATGAACCGGAGCATTCCGAGTGCGCGAGATGCGCAGACAACGGGACGCGGCGGCCATTAGGAACTGCAATTTAACGTTACATTCTGCGGCGACACCAATAACGCCGCCAGGTCGTCGATATTTCGAATTTGCGGTGCCCCCACTACCGACGTTCCGCTTGGCTTGACGTTATTATTCCCCGAGCATTAGATTAACGCGCAACTTCGCCCGCCCAGCGTAATTCCGCGAAATTAAAACTGACTAAGGCCGGCCGCGACGGCCATCTTGTGTCGCTCGCGCGCGTCGAACCTGAAACTACACTTTTTAACACCTTGCCGTATTTTAATGAGCCAGACTCGTGATGAAGATTTTAAACAAAGTTTCGAAAATTTGATTCGCTTGTAATGAATATTTCAGCATTAAAATCAATGTAGCGATACAAAGAATGTATTCTCTTCTCTTCTATGACATTTTTGGGGACGATGACGTTTTAATCACTGTAAAGAAAATGGTACGGCAAGGGTTAATGAAATCGGTGCGTCGAGTTTCGCGCAGAAAACACTTTAATTGTACACGGCGGCAACACCCGTTGCAGAGTGACTCTATACACTAAGACTGGCGAATGATCTGTGAAAAAAGTGTTGTGCAAAATTGACCTTGACAGACTTCTCGAGGTCAACTGTTTTTAATGATTAATATTTAATTTTTTCATCGATCGCAAAATGTCAGTGTCTGTCCTACGGTCATGGCAAAATTTTAAAATAAAAGGGTTTTTCTGTTCTTAAAAATATGTCCTAATTCTTTTCGCATATAGCAAACGCAATTATTTTTGTTGAAAATGGTCTAAAATAAGACCGAAACGTCGTTAATTATATTGCAAACATGCTATTAAATAGTAACAATTGATCGAACCCGAGCGCCCAAAACATTAATTGTTTTTGTATCATGTTCTGCTGATCGAGGGGAACGAACTTCCAAAAGGAACCGCGGGTCAAATATGAACTGTTCTCTTGAAAATTGGCGTTCAAGTTGAAATATTATACATAAACATTATTCAGAATTTGATTGCAACATAACATAATATAATAGATCAATCCTGAATGTCATCTTTGAGGCCGTATGGAACGCACTTCCAGCAATTCATTGAAAATTGCATCGGTGAATAAAATCGTGCAAAAAATTTATTAAAAATGTGGAATATTCAATCTTTGCGCCGTTCAATACACACGAAGTACTTACATGGGTCATTAGAGAACGCCTCGGGACGAAGTATGAAAGCAGCTTACGCTGTCGCCGAACTATTTTTATTTTTCCATGCGTAGATTTCCCTTTAACTCGCTTGAACCAGCAACAATGCCTCGAAGCCGTTACTCCGCCGCAGAAATCCGATTTGTCAAAACTAGCAAAGTATTCGTTAGCTGTTTCCTCGGTACCTTTATCCATAAACAATCCCTCTTTCCCGCCAATACAATTTTGTCAACCATAAAAATAAATGGATTGCACATTGTCTCGCGGAAAACGATTTTTCTTTCTCTCCGTTAAATCTGGTCCTTCGGTGTGAATATTTCTGGCCGGCTGGTCCCTAGGATTAGCGCACCCGGCCGTAATCGTTTTACCATTCGAAAGGTAATCATGCCAACAGTATCTCCCCTAACTCCTAGAAAACCGATACTATTATGAGCAGATCTTTCATCGCTCGCCTGCACGACCAGCGAGAGACAAATAAGTGTTGCGCCGCGCCGCGCCGTTCAGAATCAAACTGCGTGAATTGTCTGTCGAATCGAATGGCCGTTTACAATGCCGTGTAAATCCCGGGTTCGACCGTCGTGATACGTGCTCGAGATTTCAACTTATCGCTCGGCGAATTATTGTCGGGCAACTGGTTCGAAACCGGTGCAGCAGTGATCAGGCGGATTGTTTATGAACAGGTGTTTCCGAGCAAATACGGAATTAATGGTCGAGATGGAAATGTGGTATAAAAATTACTATAGCTACTGACGATTTAATTTCTTGTTCGATCACTTAAGTCATTATGTTGTTAAAAATAATGGTCAAAGCGATTAGACACCTTATTAACCCATTATCGAGTAGCTGATAAAAAATGTTCTGCTGACATAATGCCCAGTGGAAGTGTTACGCAGTGTGAAAATACACGAGATTAACGAACGATGAGTCAACAAATTTACAATTTATATCAGTTCCGAAAAATAACGAGTTGACACGATACATTAACAGCGGACACATTTTTCCAATCAAAAATAATCGGTTTCATATCATACATATTCATCCGTATCAGCTTCCCGGGCTATTGTCCTAGTTCAGGCGCTATCAGAACAGTTAATCTTGGGTTTACAAACCTGAGAGGATTGAAACAAAAATTCCGAATTGGTCGTTGTCAAAATTGAAATGCAGTGCATTATATTTCTCAGCTTGATTAAACATGTCAACTCAATGTAATTTTAAAAACTCCATTCGACATACGCGAGAGGCTAAAGACTGGATATATTGATGCGATACAGTTACAATAATAATTACAAATGAATTTGCATAATTATAAATTCTCTTTGAATCATTTATTAGCCTACATCGAAATTATACAAATTATGTGAGTAGTAATAAATTGGGTTACAATAATATTACGTGCTGCAACATGTTTATTGCAATACTTCGAATCATTTAGAAATCGTATATTTAAATCAGAGTAATATGAATAACTGTGCATTTTGAATAATTAAAAAACCTTCCAATTATTATCGTTTCATACGTGTGAGCGGTGTGAATTAATTGAGATATTTTTATTAACTGTACTTTAGGGAACGATCGAATTGCACACTAAATTCTGCAAAGAATTGCAAAAATTGTAACGAAACTTGTTTCTACAATATTTAATTGGCAATGGTAAATTTATCGTTCAGCAATAACTGATTGCATGACGTCAAACTTATTTACCATAAAATTAATAATTACAATAAATAATTTCAAAACGTGAGTTTACCAACCAACCAGATCCACCACCACTCACATAATATTGATTCAGTTACAATTTTAAATAAAATTGACTGATCATGTATTTATTTCTCGTAAATTGAAATAAAATTCTATTTTGCTGTTGCGAATGTTTAGATACTAGAATGAATCAAGACGTACACTGAATATAAATTTTCCTTAGGAGAAAATGATTCATAGAAAATGAATCCCAATTGTCGAATCTGTAAAACGCAAGGACTTAGAACCAATAATTTTTTAGAGCTCGAAAAAGATTAGAAAAATTCTAGAATGTATGATTTTCATCCTGTTAAATTAATTACAGGAAGAACGAAACTTTCATTTGGCTGCCGTGTTTCTTACAATTATCGACAATATATGAAGATCTGCAGTCTAGTTATATATTACACCATCGCGGAAGCTAATTTCGCGTGAATGGTTACGCAAGCTTCGAGAAACTATCGCGCGGTATGCACGACTCAACGAAAATAGATGGTATTAAGTAATAAAAAGGCGATTGGGCCAGAATTCCGCCGACAGAGCGACGGAGTATATTGCGGCGATATGGGAATGAATAATTTTCACGCGAGAAGTCCGTCGTACGAGCAACGTGGACGGCCGGATTAAAACTTTCTCATTGGCATTGTGGATAATTGGTTTAGTTATTGGATCCTCTAGGTAAATCGCTAACTCGCCGACGCAATATCGCATTGCTTTCCTCACTTTTCGCCACGGAGTTTTCAATTCCTGCCTCCCTATTTCTGTAATCCCCTTATATCTTTCCTTTCTCTGCTTTCCCGCTTTCTTTCGCTACGTTGCAATTCACCGGCGAGGACTCTCCCATGCAGACTCTATCATGCTATTGTTATTAAATGCATTTTACGACGCCATATCGATAAAGTCCAGTCCCGTATTAATTTCACCGCTATACAGGGTGATTCTTATAAAGTGATCGCATTTTATTATATACAATAAATCAACTGTTCAGAGGGAGACTATAGAATATAGTAGAATATACCAGTGCCAAGGTGATTTCAAGGTCAATTTAATTTTTTGCCCTGTAGTCTGACAGCATCTCGTGGGAGCAGATCGTTAAACACAGCTCAAGGTCATCCAAGGTCATGCTGAGTCACACGAAAATATTAATCATAGGAAACTAAGGCAAAGAATATAGCAATTGAGCAATTTGTTTGAACATCATTTTTAATTAAATGATTTAATTTTTAAATGATTTGACATCATTTATTTATGTTAAAATGATTGTACCTGGTTAGCCATAAACGTCAACATCGAAATCTATGACATATTCACTCGTAAATCGCGTCACGTGACCGGGCCGTGGCTGAGCGTGGGGGAATTGCGTCGTAGAAGGGGAAGGTAGAGCGGGGACACATAATCTGACGATTCCAGTGTAGAGTCGGGGATGTGAATACTAAATTTGAATGGCTTTAATTTGAAATGATGGTTTTGGTTGTCATTTACATTCTAGATGTAATTTGAATATTTCTCACGATAGAGTGTCACATGTTTTAATTGATTAGAGAAGTAATTTCAAGTCTGATATACGTATCGAATGAGAACGTTTGAAGAATTGCAAGCAGTTTCTCTGTTTGAAGTATTTAAAATCAGTGTGGACTACGTTAATCGAATTCCCGCAGCTACGAAGTGTATTCCGGGTATCTATAGTATGCATGAAACATCAAAGGACTGTATTTTGTTGAGTGGGAGTCAATTAACCACATCCGATTGTGCACGAGATAGGATTTCCATGGTTGAGAATTTGGTAACGTGCTCATGGTATCGTTGAAGAATGTAGGACATTGGTTCACGTTTGATCTGACAATTCTTGAAATAATTCCAAATTTGGTGATCACTCAAAATACGTTGAAATCGCTAAAATTCCGGACCGCATACGGTCAACAGGAACCAATAGCACTTGTTTTTCTCTGCGATATAGACCGAGGGACACTGTATACAAAATAACAGTAGTGTGTGTTGTTTGTAGAAAATAAAATAACTCTCTTTAAAATAGAATTGAATAATTATATTGTTAATTAAGATTGATGTAGGAACATCAATGCTCCACATTTTTATTGTTTGATCTAATAGGGTCTCATAATTCTATTCTGAATCACAATATTCAACAATACGTATACATCACGTATAATAACGTTTTAAAATTTTATTTTACAAGTTCAATTTTGCTCAACTATTGTGAAAAGATATTGCTTGTTTATTCCATCCTTACCAGCCATAGCACATTTACAAACTCATTATTATGCAGAAACAGACGATAAAAAAGTTAATTTATATTCTATACAATAGCATGGTACGTTCATAATTCAGTAATTAAAAATTAATATTCAAGCAAAGTATCGCAGAAAAGTTTTGTTATTCCAATATATGGAAAATTAACTGAAAATCAGTACAACAAAAGCAGCACCAAATGAAAAGTTCTGATAAATTCTACGTTTAGCCTTAACATTTTGTGACTTATAAATTCCTTTGAAAATATCTAAAAATTCTACGTCCACATTTTTCTGAATGCAAATTTCCAAGGCTTTAACAATTGCAAATTGCTTCCCCTCCTGGTACACATCTCTTTTGTCAAGTGTGTCCCATAATTTACATTTATATTGAGATCAGAAGATCTGGGTGGCCGCTCTAAAATATTTATTCTTTCATCGTTTAGTCATCTGTCGGCGGCTCTATATTTGCTCTTCCACTCGTAACTCGTGATAGTAATGCGAAATCCATGTGAACCGTGGTCCAAGATTATACATGCTTGTCCCCGTAAAAAATAGCTTCTGGCAACTTTTTCCGGAATGTGAATATTTATTGTCTTCGGCAGATGTGTGCAGGTGACATCACGATATGGGCCAGGATTGGATATTGCGACCTAACCGAAATAGAATTTTATATCTCTAAAGGGTGGTCAAATTGTGGCAATAAAACATGAAAAATAAAATGTTACCATAAAACTCATATTAAAAATATGTGTATCGTAACGTTGAGAACAGTACATATGGAACAATGAGTATGTTAAATCGATTAAAATTCTTATTAGTATTAGTTATTCTACTAAATAGTATTTATGACCTTGAGTAACTATGGTCATTAAATTCCCAATGAAAGAGACTATCATCGCAGCTGTTCACAAAGGGTTGGTCCCATTTAAAAAATGAAGACGACCCTGAGACCTTCCAGAAAAATGTGACACTAAACTTGACTAGAATTTTCAGCATGAAGAATCGACAGATCAGGGAAATTGCGAGGAATAACTCACCTCCTCTGCCGGTACCGGTTTAGTCACGTGACATTGTGACGCATGCACGGGAGGGATGAAACGCGTCACGTGACCGGGCCATGGCTGAGCGTGGGGGAATATCGTCGTAGAAGGGGAAGTGGGAAGTGAAGTCATAATCTGGCATCTGTACCCCAGCTAGTCTCCATTAGCTCACGTAAAGGCCTCGTTTCACGCAATTTTAAAACATGGACATTTTTGTGTTAATTCCACCAGTTTTATAGAGAGTGTACGATGGGGATCCGACAGCGGGCCGTAACATCTCCGTTCGATTTGCAAAATAAGGGAGTCGCGTTGAGTGAGTCGGCAAGGGGGATCGACGGGTTAAAAAGAACGAAAATTACGGGAAACGGCAGCGGGCGGGCCGCGGCGCGAGGGAGCACGATATTTCACGTGCAACGGCCGGCGAGGGGCCACGCTAATTGCGCTCAGACTTCCAAGAATTCTTCGTTGTAACTGCCGAGCGATAATCAGGAAAGTAACGCTCTTTCGCACGATACGGGAAACTCAGTCTAACGCGAATGTACACGTCTATTACCGGCTCTAATCGAACGATCGATCCTGTTCCTCCGGCTGTGAGTACGTGACTGCGTGGCTCGCATGCCTGACAAGACACCATTCGGCTCAAGAGCTCAACTATTTTCATTGCACCTTTCATTCAGAAGAGATAGCCGACGTAAAAACAGAGCAATTCCGGTAAATGCTGCACCCGCGGGTACAAGCAGATTCTATGATACAGATGTTGCAATAAAGTATCCTTTAACCGGTGATTTACATGATACTACGATCCCGTTTTGTACTACACGGAAATTACTCGCTCTAACAAGCCGTGGCGGCGTTAAAAAAATTACCGAATATCATTATTTATCGACATCTTTATTGCAACCGTTTATTATCATTATAAATATTCATTATTATTATTTATTTATTGCTTTGAACCATATAAGCTTTATATAGCATGTACAGTGCATTACAAATTATACTTAGCGTGTAACTTACAATTAGTTTATATTTCAATTTTAATTGAGCATAACCTAAGGAAAGCAAAAATAATTTTCAGGCCCCTAACATCTGGATAGAAATCGGGAGACATTACTTGTATAGGAAAAGTTATAAATATTGATTTAATTGACGATTATTGAGATTCGAAAAATGCATTCGTAGGAAATTATTCAATAAATGATTATTTAAAAGAAAAATTGTTCATTGAATGAAAAAGGCGTTTCTGCTTGGTAACAGTTCCTAGACAATGTTTATGCAAAATAAAAATGTTCTGCATCGATTATGGGAAGCAAGAGAAGAATAAAAATAGATTGCACGCGTTAATAATTTTGTTACGTTAAAAACAACATTACAATATTGTTAAATTTGTCACCGCATAGTCCAGTTATTGGTAAACTGTAAAAATTTCTTTTTCGATTGTAAAAAACGAATGTTAGAAATGAAATTCCTTTTTCCCTCGATTTTTGTCGCAAATGCTGAAAATCCGTACTCCAGTTCCCGGCGGTAAGCAGTGCGCAGGTTGAGTTTGTTCCCTATTTTAGAAAAAGCTTTATACTTTCGTAAATGCGCAAGAGTGATAAGCACAGTGTAGGCATCGATTTTTCGAAAAAACGTTGTGACACATTTCAGGAATAAAATGGGTTACATCTCCGCCGGGAGTGACTCTTGGAACGTAGTATACCATCGGAGCATTTATTCTTTATGCTTACGAGGGCAGAAAGTTCTTAAAGTTTAGCGGAATATTTCAGAACTCATGTGCATCCGGGTAAATATATAGAAAATTGAAAACGGTGCAGATTCAGGTTATTTCTAGAAGAAGTGTTTACCTTAGCAAGAATCGTAGACGTATTTACGAACAGAAGGAAAATATTCGGTTAGCATGTTACTCCCCAAGGTATTACGATGATCAACGAAACTTCTATAAAGTTTCGCTGAACTTCTTATAATATTTATCCAGCAAGTTTGGACAGTAAATACATAGTAAATATCAGGGAACAGTAAATACTATGGTGTTAATATAATGAAATGTTATTTGAAAATGTAAGTTACAGCATCTGATATTCTATCCAGGAATTATTCTGTCTGTAACTCTCTGATTAGTGTTAGCTCTAAAGAATATTAATTGTGCTCTAAAGAATTGCACTTTTATGTAGTGGAATTTACTGGAATATATTCCATCTTTTTGATTACTGAATTCATGTAATCTTTTTATTCTTTCAAATTACATCCTCCCAATTCTGCCATAAATGCATAAAATCCGCAGTAAAAAATTTTCTATAATATTAAATTTTGTATAAATTTATATTTCTTCGTTTTTTTTTTTAACCGGGACAAAAAAGATTTTATTTTCTGTTTGATCTAGAAAAATTTTTGCAGTGGTGCAAGTAAAATGCTAAATAAGGAAAATTCGCATTCTAGTTATATCAGTTAGTCCGTACTACTTCCGTTTACATTCCATTTCAGCAAATTCATCTTTTTTCCGTTGCACGTTACCTCATTAATGCGCACCCCACTTTTTATATGCAGGAACATTATTGTTATGAATTGTACATCCCTCGTCATATTTGAATTGTCGCTTGAGAATATATTTGATGCAAAATGAGCTACAATTTCGGTGGAGATTTTTTTACATATGAAATTTATTTAACTTGTATAAACATTTATATGTAAGAGAAATTTAACTAGAGATGGTAGCTCTTTATTCCTATTTCATTAGTTGCATCGTTCACGCTGGGAAGAATTACGCGAATCAATTGGAGAAACAAAATTCAAAAGCTCGCGCGGTTCACTCGTGTTTCCAACGTACTAGTTTTTGCTTTTTACTTGTTACCTTGAGAATACGGTAAAAAATTAGTTCGAGGCACGAACTTTGAAGGCATTCCCTTGAGCTGAAATACACACGTAACGTTCACGCATACCGTTCGAGATATACGATACACGTTATGCATTTTAGATTCGATTGCATTTCGGAGGATGTTTTTCCGGCTCAAATATCTATGACCAGTTTTGTCAGTTATGCTGGCTACTATTGCGAGGAAGTCGTTACATATTTATCTTGGTGCCGACCAGCATACACTGTGATCGCGATATTTTTACTTCCTCGCTTTTCTGTAGCTTTGCCCCTTCAGTAGAAATCCTCCGCGAAATGTTCCGGAAGCCAAACCAGTTTTTTAATCTGGATTTTTATGGAGTTCAGATGACGTTGCTTAGCTCTGCTTATCAATTTTTTTAAATGTATTTTTTTTGACAACCGAAATTTCTACGATATTCACTGGTGTTCTACTTTGTAGATTCAACTCATATTTTTTATTCGTCAAATGCAGGTTAATATGTAATGATTTGTGAACATAAAATCTACCATTATTTTGATATTTGTCAACAAAAATGTTAAAGATACTTTATTCAGGGTCTACATTCTAGATCTATTGATCTTTTTATTGCGTTCAATTTTCAATTATTGAGAACTGAGTAGAAAATTAGTGGCAAACTTTATTCTTCTCATAAAAGAAACGAGACGTCGTTAACCTGTCAGGCACAAATTCAGATAGACGTTGGTTATGCAGATTCGCGTGAGTCGCACTCTTGTTAATAAGGGATTATCTCCAAAGTTGTTAGTTGTTCAAACAAGCGTTTCATATTGAAATTATCCTGCTTCGAGAGCAATATTGTTTGAAGACAATATCGCCGCCCTGATTCTCGTCGCTGTAGATTGTAAGCTAATGTTAGGGATTTACATTCTTCCGAACGAAATTACAGGCTTCTCAATTCTCTAACAATACAGCTCTCATGTAAAATGCATGTACCAGACTGAAAATCTCTATGCAAAATAAATATTTTCCAAATCATCGCACAGAAACTTAAAATTCCTTTAATAATTTTAAGTCCAAAACAGACAATTTTTGTCAGAAATGTATAAAATCCACAGTTTGAAATACAAATTTTAGTTCAATGATATTTTTGGAATATTTTTACTTGAACTTATTTGTATTAAAATAAGTTTACCTTTGACATTCTAATTCGATGATGTTCGATGGGTTCGATGAGTTATTTGTATGGTAGATCACCGAGAGATTATTATTGAAATTATTATAATGAGAAACTATTATTATGATATTGAATTTTATAGAATATGTTCAATAATGAATGCATGTATATTTGCGCGAGGTAAAATTATTGTTTAAAGGAGATTATGAAATTGTTCACGAAAACTGTATTGTATTAAAAATATGATTATTATTTCATTTAGTTATCGATTTAAATCTTTAAATAATTGTTACTTCAAAATTATTGCTGAACCCTTTGACGCATAAAGACGTCTCAGCCTACGTCACCTGTACACATGCATACAAAATATTGTAAAGACGTATGGAATTGTTTCCTCCAACCTTTTCCCAACGCATTGCGGTTCGGCATAGTTGCGTGAAAAAGAGCCTTAAACCGATAATAACAGGTTGTAAAGATATGCTAAAACTCCTCGATAAAGCAATATCACAATTAACATACATAACGTTAACACCTAATATTGAGTTTCCAGCAATTTATATGAAGTATATAGATAACCTATTTACAGACGCCTGCCATAATGCGTGCACTCAGTAAAAAGCTACTTTCAAGTGTTCTACAAACAGTAACATGTTAATAGGCATATTGACATATAACTAAAATGTTACACTTTTATTAAGTAATCCATGAACATCCTAACCCAGACCCCCACCATTAATTTTCTGGTCGCACACTCTTCAGCACCGATGAATTGATTATGATTATTCTTGCACGAATTTTTATTTATTTCCTTATACGATTTATAGGTTTGTCCCGGGGTGTAGAACGGGTGTAATAAAAATATGTATTAGGTGGACGGGAAAGTAATGTCATTTCTTCACATTAAATTAAAACAAATACACTTTTAATCAATCACCTTCGTTATCAACAACCTTTCGTCATCTAGTGTGCAAATTAAAAAATAAATAAATGTACGAACGTCTAATGCACTTGGATAAACATCGCAAATGTTTTTGGTAGCAACTGTTGCGTTACCACCCTTGTGAAACTCAAAAAGTCACTTTAACCTTAAAATGTCCTTGGCACGATTTTGAAGTGCACACTGAGCCTAATATATCCTAATATACCTAATATATCGCTATAAAACTGAAAAAGAAAAACAGCAATTATTTTTCCACCAACCTAATACTTCTTCTCCTAATCGGTCGCCGGGATTGAAGTGGGACACCTTGTTACGAAACCACAAGCCGACTGGTAGACACGATACATGCATGCGAGAGCAGTAGGCAGTGTAGGCACAGCATACGCGGCCTACGTATGGGTTAGCATTCTCCATTTCGTAGGATGAACTTGGCTATGTACCTCGACCGGGTTTTCCTCTTTCCTGAATCCTCATCCTTCCTCTTTTCGAGATGAATACTCGGTGTCGGGGTTGGCTTTGCCTCATTCACGACGTACCTGGGGTACATTGTATTAGCAGCCGCCTATTCGGCGACCCGGATACCCACCTACTGATGTCTCGTAAAAAACCCGCAATAATTCTCGCTGGCTGCCAGTGCACGCCCCCTTCTCATCCGTTTCGGTACGACTAGCTGCAAATCAGAGCGCTTTAATGGGATTATGCGGTGTCGCTGCGAGACGGGAGGCTGTGTCATCAAAATTTTCATGAAAACAGCCCTTCAAGGAAAGAAACAGCCGCGCCCATTAAAGCGGATCCTGGCGAACGGTATTTTTACTGACTTTGAAACAGCCTTTGACCTCGTTGAATTAAATCTGTGTAACCAGCACACCCGCCCGGCGGAATACCATAGCCGCCGCTATGTATGTATTGTTATTGTTTCAAAGACACTTCGCGGATTAGTTTTAACCCTGAATTACTCTTCCCCGAACCTCGCCGAAATTTACTTTGCTCTAGCGCGGCCTTTGGCTTAGCGCTCTGACGGTCCACCTCAAAGCAACCTCAACAATCCTGCAAAATCGGAATTATTATATTTATCTCGCTAAATTGAAGCTGAAAAGGGAAGACGAATCGCTTATACACGCTGATTTTAAAGAAATTCAGGTTGAATGTTTGCATAGAATTATTTATATAGAAATTAGATGTATTTATGTAGAAATATAGTTTGTTGGAAAATATTTCAATTATTTCTTCTTTTTTTTTTATCGAATTTTGGTTAGTTCTGGGTTAGGTTTGAGTTTAGTTTTATTATATCTGGTCATTTTGCAAAGTTGCATAGCATCCCATTATTATAAGCCCGTTTACATTCTGAATGTGGGGATTGGATTTGCTTTGAACTGAAATTCGTATTTTTGATTCATGATAATCTGTATATCGATTTCCATGAAAACTACCTACTTTAGGAATGAGATTTTTGTGCCGTTTAAAATGTTAATGAATAGGTCTCGGTAAGTCGCAAACTGCTGTACCAATACTCATCTCATATACAGTAGGACCTCGATTAACCGGATTATCCGCGATTATCCGAGATTTCGATTATTCGGAGTTTCAAATTGCCCCTCGGAATATGCATGACTCGGTTTTATGACTATTTTTCGTTTGTAAATAAAGCATGTCTATTTAATATAGCTCGCTGGAATTAACAACGACGAAAACATTTTTTAGATGGCGCACTTTATATCCATCGTTATAGATAAGAATGCTAATCATTCATTATAAAACACTAATGTGAAGTATACTTAGACATTTTTCAGAATGTTTTCGTTCATCTTCCAGCCTCAATGTGGGCATACTTTTCTACATTAGCTTTGGCTGATCTTCTCCTGAGGGAACCAGAAATTTGTAACTTTCCCATTATGTAATCCTATATATTTTGACGTAAGACGCCGAATATCTAAGTTTTAATTTTCGGAATCCACTGGTTCAAAAGTTCAGCGTGTTTAAAGTTCAGTGAGTTTCACTATTTTTTACCGGTTAGGGCGCCGCCATGTTGTTATGTAACGAGCGTCGCGCGTCGCCTAGCAGCGCAGCCGCTAGATGGCGGCACAAGCACCCGGTAATGTCGGTAACGTAGATTTCTAACCGCAGTAATACCACCGACAAGATACTAGTGAAGACGGATGACATTACTTTTTATGTACCCTGTACATCAATTTTTGTGAATCTTTAAATCTATGGAGGTTCCAGTCAGAAAAAAATATACAGCAGTTTTATGATAACGCGTCTCCAGTTTCTCGTCCGTTCCAACATGAAAAGATATCTTGGAACAAAATGGTGGATTATGAAACTAGAGGTTTCTAGCTATAAAATAAGTTCAAATTTATCGTCGTACGATCATGTTTTACGAAATTTCTGTACCGAATAAAATAAACAAACGAACAATAGATGCGCGAATATTGCAACTGAAAAGAGAAATGCATTTCCTGTCCAATGGATCGCCTATTTCGTACATAAATCACATTTTTAGTTTTTTTCCCTCAGGTCTCGATTACCTGATAGGTCTTGATTTACCGGAGTCGTCTGTCTTCCGATTAAGCCGATTAATCGAGACCCTAGTGTAGTGTAAAAAGTAGGCGCCCGCTGTTTTGGAATTTATAGCTGCAATTACCATAAGGCACATCCTTTCGAACGCAATCTTATGCGCATAAAAGATTTTTCATATGCATATTCACAGCTGTTCAATAAGTAAATAATTTATACGAATCACACCCAATAATTTCCATATTGATTTACTGATGCTCGTGTGTTTTGAGTGTGCTTCTACATACATGCATGTCTACTTTTCATATACTTTTGCATCGCATGCTTGAGCTGTTTATGTCTACGTTTGCACAGAATATTTCATACAGTGACTCTCCCACTAACATTCGAACACTCTGAGAAAGACAATAACTTTTCTAATATTGGACAGCCTAACATCCACCTTATAAACAATAAATATTTAACAAAATGTTCAATGTAAAGTATTTCTCAATCCACGCAGATACAATCCCTTAACATTTCCATAATAGATACTGTTACATTCTTATTGTCTAATTCTATTATAGCCTTAATGTACCCTCTAATGCATTCTACTCGTTGTCGGTCTATTGTCTTCGTGGTTTAATTATTCTTGTATTGTATTATCTCAAGGTTCTAATTAACATTGAATAAAATAATTGTAATTTTATTAGAATAGAACTTTTACTTTACTCCTCGTTATTAGACGAACTTACGACAAAAATAAGTAGGTGTAATATAAAATAGAAAAAAAAATACTGTTATGTTATTTTCAACCTATTAAACATATTGAGAAAGAAAGTGAATTTCTATTTCACTCCAACTTGTTGCCATTCAGGCAGAACATTTTTATTTTGCTTAAAGATTCGCTGGCTGCTCGTTATCCAATGATGTACTGTTTTGACTTGCACCATTTCTGCATTGATCGACTTAATTGTAGACAAGATAGTCGAACATTGTTTGAGCAGGTTTTTATTCTTATTTACTTTAGAGTACCAACAATAAGATGATATCGGATTTATGCGGCGCAGTAAATTTTATAAACGAAATTCGTTCGCCAGGTTTTAATTTCGAATTTCAGCGAAATTATGTCGCAGTTTCCGCACCGCTTTCCAAGTAAACAACTTTGCGGCATAGATCGGAATTTTTCGCGGCGTCGCTTAATAAGAAGGTCTGGGGTGGTTAACCATTTCCTCGACTTGTTCTGTTTGTTTTCTTAACTCGCTGACTGCCATAATGGTTCCCCGCACAGGTGCATACCATTTAAATGTCGCCTTAGCGTTCTCTAATGACCATCGTTATCATGTTTTTTTTTAATCCGTGTGTAAGAAACGAACGCGAGCGATTAAAAAAATTGAATTAATATACGCAATAAAATGCGAGATACTCGGTATTTAATAAACGTTGGCCTTAATAACCTTTCACGCTTGAATCTATTTTAATATTCGTCGCAATTAAAATATTCATACCAATTGAAAATGTTCTCCTTTCACGCGATATTTTCCGTTTGATGTGCCTATTTATTCGTATAGCGTTTACACTGTTGTGAACTTAATATTAAATGGCGCTTCAGTTCCGCTATTCTATTCTCAGTTCGCTGTAATTAAACAGTACTTTACTATGAAATTTTGGAAATTCCAAATCGTAAAAGGATTAAAAAAATTTTGGAAATTCGAAAGAATGTTCTTTTTAAACATAAAATAATGTTATATTTCAAACATATTAAAAAAATCGTCATCACGACAAATATTTGATAATATTGTTCTCGGAAATCCCTAACAGTTCATCCAATTGCTATCAAGTTCGGTTGCAACGAATAATTCGCCGCCTGATTCTCTTTATAAATCGGGCGTTGTTCGTTAAATACATTTTTCATTTCGTTCTCGTATCTCGTAAAAAGAATTCAATTAGCAGTAACTTTTCTTCCACGTGTCTTAACACAAAGATTGCAGTTACTGGGTATTCTTTTTATGTCCAGGTCCCTCCCCCTCCGTCATCTCAACTAGAGATCATGTCTTAAATGTGTAAGTGTACACGTGTATTACATTTACACGTACGTCAATACGTATCATTTGAAGTGCACCTTAACCTCTGCGTTACGCAAAATTTTATAACACTACACAGGTTATAGCACGTAACTGTCGCCACGATTTATAGGGCATAAAAAATGTTTGGAACAAAATTAATTAGATTTTAGTCGGCTACCAAATGCAATAGAATATAATTCCAAAAAGAAATTTGTTCGTGAAAAATTAAGAAAATCATTCTTAATATAAATTAAGAATTATTATTTTTAACAAAAAAAAATTAAAATTCATAACTGGTGGTATAAGCGAAAAGGGGGTGACAGTACATGAACAAATAAGTCGAAAATATAGAATAAAATTTTTTCTTCGAAATTGCTGAAGATACACGTGCTATTGATAGGAATCGTCTGACGCGTCTGATCATGACCGACCTATTCTACTTTCTATTAAATTGAGTATTTTAGAAAAATTTATTTTTTTTATTATATTGAGTATCATTGAATTACTATTAAATTGTTTGCATATTTTAAGAAATTTTGTCTTTCCATTATTTTGATTCTTGATTAGTGTAATACAATGACATCATCGAATCTGTTCTTCTATTAAATTGCTCGAGTATATTATTTTGTTTCTTGATTATTCTGAAACAATGGCATCATCGAATCTATTCTTCTATTGTCATTGAATTTTTCACACGTTTGTATCACCGCCTAAATCGAAAACAATCCCCGTATACGGGCAGGGCGTGGAATTCAGTGGATTACTGAATTAACGGATGTGTTTCGCCGATTTGGCAGCACCGAGTCCAATTATGAGAGAGATTTGCGCGCGATCGCCAAAACCTGCCTTCATCAGTCATGAACAAACATTGGCGACAGCTGATTTGCTAATTGCTTCCATACATTTGAGGCCGGCTTTTGGGGGCCGAGTACACAGTCATATAAAACCACTAATGCCACGAATAGGCCAGATAAATTGGCAATCCCACGATTAATCAAATATGATTGAATCTTATGGGAAACTTGATTAGAACCGCAGATGGGTTCCTCATTTCGATCGATTATTACAAACGTCTGCTTTGTTAAAGAGCCTGCGAGTTCGCGCGCGCGCACCCTCGCACTTGCCGATAAAACTTTCTTGTGTTCCATTCCCTACTGGAAAGTGGAATGAGGAAACCGCCACTGCCACAATGCGATGGATCATTTCGTAAAAATCATAGCAAATTATTTTGAAGGAAATGTAACAACTAGAATTTTTTTCATGAAAAATAAAAATTGTCCAAGTCAATTGTGAGAAACCAAAGTTAAATGAAAATGTTTTCTCTCTTTGAAAATAATCTGAAAATAATCGAACTACATCCTTACATTCTTCTAATGTCTTGCGAGTTGTGTATTTTACCCATTAATTTTCGTTATAAAAGTTCTTTTCAGAATTAATGATACCATTCAGATTGTGCTATGAAAATTTTCCATGTCACAAGAAACAAAGCGGTTATTTAGCCGAGACACCTAGTATACAACAAATTAAAGATTCTATACCACTAAAAACAATATAAACAGCGTTTACCTCTGTATTTGAAAATTCACATTCTCAAAAATACAGTGTCATAACGACCGACAACGGAATCTCTATATGAAAATTAATTTCTGACGTTAAATTCCGAACAATCGTTTCTACACAAGCGGCAAATTGAAATCAGATTGAAATTTCATTGAATTACGTTCCTTTAGAAACGTCTATTCTCTTCCGACCCTCAACGAGTTTACTTTGACATTTAATAATTTATTATTATCCTAAACGTTATTCATTCGCGTTAACAAGGAGTTTAATTACTTGAAAAAATCGCCTGCATGCTACGTCATTAAGGCAATTGTTGGATTCAAATAAGTCGTCACCTTATTTTCTTCATGAATGGACTCTCTTAGGAACATTCCGTGTATAATGGATTTAACCGCAACGTACCGTTAAATACCGGTTCAGCGTGCAATTATTTCACGTATAATGCCGTTACACGTGGACTGAATCACGGTAATATTCGGACACTTCTAAAAAAACGAGAACTTTTTTCATATTGAACCGTACGACTTGAAACAAAGAAAAAAAATTGCAGTTGGTCGTAAAAATGGTTTACAACTTTTTTTGTGTGTGACCATATAGAAAATTTAACAATGTGTTTTGTAAATCTGTATCAATTGTACATATTCTGAAAATTTCATCAAAATCGGAAAAATTGCAATTTTCACCATCTTTAACTTTTTCTCATTGCAACATTAACAAATTTCTAATTCACACAGATCTACAAAACATATTTCTTGTACTTCCAATATAGGCCCAGGTAAAAAAATTTAGACAACAATATTTTCTCTGTATTTCTGACCATTTGCAATTTTTAAAAAAATTTCATTTCACGTCATGTGGCAAAATAGTAGTTCTGACATTTGAAAAAAAATCCAACTTTGGGATCCAATATTTAAAAAAATGATCATCGTTTTAAAAGTGTACGAATGTGATCCACTGTATAATCTACAACTACGCTGTACAATTGAATCTACGATATTAAATAAAAAGGAACTGCTGTTGTCAATCGAAAATCATAATCGGTAATGTAATTCCCCGCAGGCGTCCGTATAGAATCGGGTTTATTGCGTTACACATTCGTGACGTAAACTGTGTGACAGAAATCATTAAACACCACTTGCTCGCAATTTGAATCACTTACCCGAATTTAATTTGGCGGGTGATAGTCCGAATAAATTGGTCCCATGACGAGTCAATCTTGGACCTTACAACGACAAGAGAATTTAATTGAAAATCCGCGCGGCCATTCGCGACATATTGAAAATGAATGCGAGAGAAGCGCCGAAAGAGGGGTTGTGGTGAGAGAGAGAGAGAGAGAGAGAGAGAGAGAGAGAGAGAGAGAGAGAGAGAGAGAGAGAGAGAGAGAGAGAGAGAGAGAGAGAGAGAGGGAGAGAGAAAATACTACACAGCGATAGACACGTCAATTAACTTCCGGAACTTCAAAGCGATTCCAATCGACGTGTCCTGCGCATCAAGGACGAATTTCATATTAAAAAAGTGCCTCCCTTTTTTTAAATAAACAAACTTCATTAATAATCGTATTTGCAATATAATTTTCTCCTACTTAATCAGACTTTCCGGGAGAAGGTGAAAATAAAAATCTGTTATTCGATAAAATTTCAATGCAGCTCTTGCAATACATATTAAATTTTCCCTTTTCAAATATATTATTACACCAATATTATCACTACTTTCATAGGAATACTATTGGTTGCATTTAATAAGCGGCTTATTTATTCATGGAGTGCGGATCTCTGTGCAATATACATAAGAACTATGAATAATTTCAACAGACTAAAATCAGATAAAGTTTCCTTCTCGTGTCCAATATTTCACCACTGATCTCCAAACAATATTAAATTTCGATTCATTGTATAACTCACATTTCATTCGAAATCTAATTCTGAAATTGTGATTTTGAATTCTCTTTTAATTCTTTTTTACTGTACCAAATGGTATATGTACGTTAGCTTTTTCAATTAGTTAACTTTCCAATTATTTACGCTTGCAAAAACGTAACGAAAGACAACAAAACAACAAAAATTCACAATCAATGAAACGCGACATATTTTACAAAAAATTCGTTATTTTTATTCATACAAAATTTTTATTGTATGTTCAATTAAATTGTTGAATGTTTCCATACTAACAGTCATGAAAATCATTAAAATTTCAAAAGTACTGACACAAATCGAAGTTTCTTCTTTACACTTTGCACCCCACGTGTTTGCACCACAGTACAGGGGTAATGGGAATATAAGTACGCAGAGTGATGGTTAAACGTGCCAACTTAACTGTGCCAGAGTCATTTCTGACCCACACCGATATTTCACTAATCCTTAGTTCCCTCAAAATGCTTCCCCCTCTACTATTAAATGTGGCTCGATTCGCCTCTAGCGACACTAACGACGCTAGCGACACTAGCGAGGAAGATGGGATGCGTAACGTTCCTCTCTCTTTCTCTCTCTCTCTCTGTATCTGTCTGCCTGCCTCTCTCGTGCAGATTCGCAAAAGGGAAATTTGGCGGTGGAGGGGGAGCGTAATGCCTCTACACTGGCAATTTTGGCCACGAATGTCTCCGGCATAGCACACAGGGAATGTTAAATTGAGGAGAAAATGAAGAATTTATAAACTCGAATGACAAATTAACTCATTTCATCCAGTTGAAAGGTTAAATTATTTCCATAGAAATGACTTTACGATGTTAGTGTAGACGTTAACAACAGTCAAGCGGAATTCTACAGGGAGCGAGTTTTTAAATGGCGATGCACGAAAGCGGAGCAATTGTTCCAGCTGTGTCTATAGAAAAATTTAATTAAACTTGCATTTGGCTGCTCGTCAACTCCCTCCGGGGATCTAGCATATTTTATTCATCTTGCATGTTCAATTCCATCTTTCGCTACAAAATTAAAAACAAACGGCGCGCAGCTCCGCGGAGTTTTATTTGCGCGAGAGATTCGGAATGCTGTTGGTTCTGTGCGACGCGACCCTGGATCGACACCGGCGCGGTGCGGTGTGGTGCGGCGCCAAGAATGTGTTCCTCTACTTTTTTCCTCTCTTTTCGAATTTCTAGCAATAGAGTTTACGCTCAAGCCCGAAACAAATTGACCAGCTTTTAAACTTTATCTTAAACTTGTTAATTACCGTGTCCCTGGCATCGATCTCCGCTTCAAATTCGATAGAACGCACTCCGTCCAAGGCTTTTTACAACTGCCTCGAGCCGTAGGAGAACTTTTTAATTAAAAACACTTTCAGCTGCAAGCGGAAAAGAAATACTCTAATATATTTTTTTTTCCTGATATTCATTGTACTAGTTTATTGGACGTCAGAGATTGCCGCTTGCACTTGTAATTTATTTTAAAACGTCTGCTTCCAATATTAAAGAGGAGACAAAAAATATTGGAACGCTAAATTTCCGAATCTCGGGAAATACTGTCATAATTCTTTTGGACCAATGGCGGAAATTTTCGCCACCCCTCCACCCACCACCTCCAGGATTGCTATTCTTTAATACCTTTTAGGGAGGAGAATTGTAGAATTTCAATGAACGCAAAAAGTATGTTCTGTTAGTAAAGTTCGTTAGATGTATATGTCAGTTTCTGTTGTGTTCTATTCTATTGTGTATTATATTGTATTATATATTCTTCTGTATTATATTGTATTCTATTATATTGTATTGTATTCTGTATTGTATCGTATATTATACGGTGTTCTGTGTACTGTTTAAACTTAATGTACGATTTTTTTTATATAAATATTTTCGGTGCCCGAGGAGAATTGAGGGGAAAAGGTTACCCCCTCTCTGTCAGTATCGGATTAGTCACGTGATACATGCGCGACAGAGTCGGAACGCGTCACGTGACCGCATCGTAGAAGGGGAAGGTAGAGTGGGGAGGGCTGTCAAAAATTTTAGTTTGAACGTCTTCGTTTTCGCGATTTTGTGAAATTATTATTAATTTGTAGTTTTATAACATTCGATTTTTAACACCCACGCGCACCATAGCGAGCACAGTGGATTACACTCGTTGAATTGAATGTTGCGTTATTTCTGGGGGCGCCGAGTTTCATTGAAATTAATATTTATGAAATTGCGAGAATAATCTCGCGCGACATATACCTATTAATTCTATCAATACAAGAACGCGTGAGAATTAACGCTTTGAAATATTCGTTCATTTGATAACGTTGAATTAATCACTTAAAACGGAGCGTTACAAATTATTCAATGACACGCATTATTTATACATCGAACTTCGACGTTCCCGAAACTAATTACACCCGCGCGCCGATTCGTTAAGTGTAACTTTAATGATAATAATTGTTTAACCGTCGGATTTAGTTTGCAGTCACGTAGCTATAAATACGTTATGAATGATAAGCGGAGTATTACTATTACTGAGGAGGTAATATTGATTTATCGCCAGCCGCGTAGTTGTGCCGATAAAGTACGATCGTTTGTTGCTGCAATTCAAGTCAAAGCAAATTTAAACTCGTAGCGCACAAAACTCGCCGTATCAACGATTCCTCGCAGAAATTCAAATTAAAAACACCGCGTCTACGGTTTTAATAAAATGCAATTTAAACGTCATATTAAATGTTTGGCTAAAAGTTTACCGTACATTATAATTATTGCAGCTTGTATAACGATGGAATTTCACTTTTTACATGCGTGCATTGCGATATTTGAAATTTTTTTTTTCTCGAATATGACGTTCTTTATGACGAAAAGTGTTGCGAAAATGTACCGTAATAATGTTTAAAGCTTATGAAATTCGAATTGAACAGAAAAAGCTGCTGTTGACGAGTGGAGTTATGTTAATCGAAAAGTAATGAAATACACTAATGAATAAACACATAAATACTAATTAGAATATGGTTTCGCAGGTAAAATTTTGCTTTTCGCTGTAACTGCCAAGAGCAGATTCAATTATCTATCGAGCATTTTAGATCCATTCTACCGCGGAATCGCACAGTGATTTTTCGAAAGTTCTCTCGGCGGGATCGGAGTTGCCCAGATTCCGAATGTTTCTATCATCTGTAAACTCGAGCAACCGTGAGTGCGACAGAACTCTCTTTACGACTCTTGATTTGATTGGATTACTTGAACTAAGCCCTCGCTACGTGGTGAAGGTACAGGAAAATTGTGCTCTTTGAACTCGACTCACGATACGTGTCCAAAAGTCTAGCTTTCAGAACGACAACAAATATAATTCAGGACGTGACTCTCCGGTAAATAACTTCCTCTCCAACTCGCGACATCTGGAGGCATTATTTGTTCGTTTGAAGTTCCGAGCTACCGTTCCCATTAAGTTTGTTAAACTGTCCACGAGCGCGAACGGATTAGCGAAACTTGCAAAAACTGAAATTCTTTCGATGATCACGCGACCCAGTTCCCGCTGCGACCGTCGAAAAAAAATGAATTTTATTTATAAAACTTCCCGGGGAAAATGGAAAATTGTGTTCGTACGAGATTTCGTTTTCGAGAGAATAAAATCCGAATGTTCATTAAATACTGTTACGTTGCCTCGGAAACAACTTCCATTTTTTAGGAATCATGACGATATACTGTTGATAATCTCTTTTAATCATTTACATTTTCCGGAATTTTTCTGATGAAAATTCGCAATTGATAATCTTCATATTTATTAGAAATTTAAATGAAGAAACTGAGTTTCGTTTATAATTCCATGAAAGCAGACAATTTTTGAGAATCCTAATCAAATATATAGGACTACTTTTAAACAAATTTAAACAAACATTGGACCAGATTTTCATATTCTTTTATTTATTATATTCTCGCTCTCTAAGTACAATTTTTTCTTTTTTGTAAGTTTTTTATTTATTAAATGTGAAACAGTATGAAGATTCAAAGAACAAAAAGCAGTATTGTTTCTAATTAGGGTGTACCAATTAAAGTTTTACTGTTTTTTTGTTGAGCATCTAATAATTGTATCGGCATCATTTTTCCTTTAATATAACATTAATCCCAATTTGAAATATAAAAACAAATGGTTCAGGTAAATGCTATTCAGTTTAACGAGAGATATCACAATAACAAAATATCAATACTATTTCTCGTTTTTTTTTTAAATTTTGGGGCCCCCCCTTTCCCCAAATGTTATACTGAAAATATTTAATACATACTATAATATTAGTCCAACTGAACTATTTCATAAAAAAAATAAAGTCGATATCTTCAGTAGATTGTGAGAAAACAGTTCGTAACACTTGGTACACCCTGTATACTAGGCAATAAAGTTTCATTTCGAATGAAATTTTTCCATAAATTATCAGTTGCATAATGAATTATCCAGATGAGATCTCAAAGATCCGTCCAGGGAATTAAAGACGACCAATGGAACGCTGTCTGCATGGCCGTCATAAAACGACGGACCGATCACCTAAGGGTATCATCCAAGTACCCTGAAATCTACGACTTAACACCGCTCCGTTGACTTTAACTTTCGCCAACTTGCTAAAATTTATGGTTACCGATGTTTCCGCAGTTCCTCGCACCACACTCCAATTCCTACAATTCCTATATTTTCGTTCTATCCACCATTTTACTACCAACGGTCCTTGCATCAACGACTTATCTACTTTATTCAACAATGATTTTAACGCTTTACTTGCCGCCGGTAGTGCATTGCTCTTTTTACAATCGACGATTCAGGATGCCTCAATAAATTGTTCAACACCGGTACAATACTTTTTTGGAATTTACATCGTGCAATAACGTCTTTTGATATTGTTATTTAACCAGTGTCGTCAGATGAGGGGAGGGAGCACGAATTGAGGGGAAAAAGCGTTACCCTCTCTCTGCCAGTACCTCGTGACAGAGACGAAACGCGTCACGTGATCAGGCAGCGGTGGAATTGTGGGTAACAGTCTTAATCTGGCAACACTGGTGTTCATAGATGGTGCATTAGAATAATACGATTTCCTGGCAACCGAGTTTTTACAAATACTGTTTGCGTAGACGATCTTGGTAACATATTAAAGAATCATTGAAATCAGTGGTGGCAGAGTTTTTCAGAATATTAAGCAGTTTCGTCGTTGAATGGGATTTTACTTGGTGTCTCTAGTCCATTAAGTGGCACTTCGCCTGATGGAGCGGTTAGTGTGGTCTTGTGTGTCCCTAAATAGTGCTACTGTTTTAGTTAGTCCTCGTGTTGTTCTAAGGAGGTCAGTCGGTGTGGAAATCTGCACCAATTAACAAGAGATTAGAAGGCAGTGTTGTCCGACTCGGGTCAATTTGTAGGATTTCGGTTTAGGGGAAACGCCTCGTAAACTGCCCACGTAATGAGGGTACGTTTCACTTTTGACTCGACCAGAACTAGCAACGTTTACGAACCTACGAAACCAAGCAATGCAAGTCCAACTTTATCATATGAATTTAGTTAATTTAATTTTTTATTGTACCCAATTATATTGTACCCATTCGTATCGATTTCTAAACCCCCCATTTGCAATGAATGGCAGAGACCGATTGTATTCTCTGTTATAAACCGTTAATGTAACAATTCATTAACTTAGTCAGATTAAATTCAAAGGGTTTCACATATGAATATCTGCATACATCGCGTTTACAATTGCACCGTGTGTGGTTCAACTAGCAATTTCATGCAGCATTGCAAAGTCACTCGATACTGTTTCCAGCCTACTTTGTTAATTTATGGTTTCTGTAGGCAAATTATCAACGTGAACCAAATTTCATCGATGAAAAAATTACTAATTACCTTTGCGAACAACGTTTCTTTTCAAATATTAAAAATATCTTTGCACAATATTTGTGCACAGATTTTTTCGAAATTTCTAAATTTTAAATATATGCCCGCATAAAAAAGTTGCAAAATACAACTTTTAGTACTTTGCGTGGCAAATTAATTGTTCTAACTTCTCAAAAAAATCCAAGTCGTATAGGTCAATATAGAATCACTGTGAGTTGTAAAAAGTTTGTTTAAATGAGAAAACTTTTGGACATTTGAACGTTGAAATAATAAACGATTTGTACAATGCTTCTTTGAATACAATAAGTTTTGTATTGTATTAAGTTTCGAAATTTTAACTTCAGCAAGCCGGGGAAGGATTGAATTTCTCAAGATTTCGCAGAAATTTGAGAATTCAATACTCCTTGTAGTACCACCGCGGTAAGTTAGGTTAACCAACGCAATCTCGTAGTTTTTCCGGACGCTAACTCGTCACAGTTTCGTTTCCGAATGACCCGCGCCGTTATACTGTTTTTCTCTATGAAAATGGCTGTTTTTATAGTTCTCTCGGCGGAGTTCGTTACCCAATCAGCTTTTCTCGGACGCCGCATGCAGTGTTTTATTGCTCACCGCACCTGAAAATCCCAACGCACAACGCTCCCTTCTCTCTAAACCATGCAGAAATTTATTACGGCCGTTCTGTGCACTTTATAAATTCACTTCTGTGCATCGTAAAATTAAAGATTGGACACTAGGAATTGCCAAACGTGTAACTAACGAAAATTTTTGGTGGTCGATTGAACTTTGATGTTGCTAAGTGCTGCCAAGATGTAGTTTTGAGATACTTTAAGAATTACAACGAACGTCTTAGTGAAATATTTAAGTAACGAATCTTAGACATTGTTTAGCAAGACTGTCAACATGTTTAGAGTTTTTTTTAACATTTCCTTAAACTTTCCCAATGCTTTTAAAGAGATCCCATTGATATAAACAACCTAAATGCTTTGCAACTAGTGGGGGGTCCTCCACTCTGATGTGAATGGACTTGAAATATGTTTTCAAAGTCACAAGTCTGAACAACATTCCCCTTTAAAGTTTCTTGTCGGTTGGCTTTAGTTTACGAGATAATTGCAAAAAACTCATAATTGCAGAAAATCTGGTTTAACTCCACTACGTTCCTCAGGGTACGTTTCTCGTACATTATAAAACGACTGACTTCTTGGTTATAAACGAAACATAATTTGTTGATTTAAAGTGTAAAACAAAATTGGACGAAATATTATCTTAGGCTCTTTCATGCAACTATTTCTGATGAGCGTATGTGGGTTAATATGGTTTCGCGTCAACGCGTACACAATTTCTTCGTAACATCCGCGATGACCACCGAACCCGGCCGGAAATATGCTAGCAATCACTATGAAATGTTGAGGCAGTTTCCTTGTTGCGTTACGCCTATGTTTCCCGACACAGGCAAGCAAAAATTATTGCCCAAACAACACTGTGTTCCAGAAAACCTTGCTGAAGAATTCATTTTCAATTTCCCGCAGTGGCGGAACTTTTCAAAAAGAAGTACAAAGACCAACGACGCGATGGTTTAAGAATTTTCTCAGAAACTGGGAGCATTCTTCTTCGACTGCGCCATAACGTAAACGCGCGACATTAAAAATGGCTGCTGCTGCATCGTACTTGAGGGGGCTTAATTTTTTATGCTTAGAGCGCGGATCTTTATATACGTTTATATTTTTGTAAGCAGATTTCGAGAAGCTGGAATTAAGAAAATTTATGTGAAGCTTCTTGCCAACTATAAACGCATAAAGGTCTACCGGCTAATTATAAGATCAACTTGTACGTCGAAGAGTAATTTTTAATATATATTATGTTTTATGACGATGTTAAACCAAACACTCATGGACAATTGAAAGCCATAATGATTTTTCATTATTAAACTGTGAATATTTGTAAGAAAACGGAGTGAAATATAAATTTCTTCTGTTAAGAATGTTAGGTGTATTAATCAAACAATGGCTGAACTTCACCTTACGGGGCCAAAAATTTTAAACATTTTTTTAATATAATCCTGTCAATTTTGACGATAAAATGCCGAAAATCCAAGTTTTAAAGTTAGGAATTCACTGGTTCGGAAGTTATGCGCGTGTAAAGCAATTTTTAGCGTTTTTGACAGGTAAGGGCGCCGCCATTTTGGTCTGCACTCAGACATTTTTAAAATCGCATTGGCTTCTTGGTTTTTTAGTGACCATCAGCTTAACAAAAGTGCGTTGGTGTAATTTAAAACAGTAGAAACAGTAGAAGAATTTAGTAATACTGTTATATTATTTTCAACATATTAAACAAGTCGAAAATGATAACAAATTTTTATTTCACTCCAGTTTGTTGCAATTCACGTAGAAAAATGTTTCTGTGTATGTATACTGTGTATACTTTTATGGGAGAGATGACACTTAAACTCTGATCTTGTATCAGATAACAATAATTTCCCGCTATGTCAGCAACAATATACTTAAGATTATGAGAACAGCTGCGTCTGTCGTTAAGTTCACCGCGTTAAATTAACCCCTTACAGCCTATTATCGATTCTCGCTCGCTTTAACGGCCAGCTATACCGATATACAGTATGGGGGTAAACTCATGTGTGATGCAACTGAAAATTGATGACGCAGTTGAGAACATACCTTATGGGCATTAGCATCCATCTTGATGTCCTGAAGGAACCATTCGAAACAATTCTCCTCGAAATTAAATAACACCAGCTGCGTATCACTCGACGTTCAATTTTTTAACACGTATAGCGCCACACCAAAGCTCATAAAAATCACACCAAATCAAATTCCATAATACAAGAATAGAAAAAGATAAAGTTCATCGTAACAGTGATTTTTGTAATATTCTGATGTAGGCAGAGTCGCCGGATGAGGGGAAATAGTTACCCCTTCCTTGCCAGTACCGGATTAGTCACGTGACGCTGTGACACATGCATGACGGAGACGAAACACGTCACGTGACCGATCCGTGGCGAATTGCGTTGTGGAAGGGGAAGTTAGAGTGGGGACACAAGTCTTAAACTGGCGACTCTGCTCGTAGGTCCAAGTATAATTTGGTTTTGTTTTAAAATTTGTATTCACTCTCAGTGACAACATTCATATCACTAATTGTGACGCTCAACTACACTTTTTTAAGTAATCCTTCTCCTTTTCTATAAAAAGTAGTTGAATAGAAGACAATTTCAACATAATACAATGTAATATTATATATTTCGATTCATTGAGGAAATTTAAGTTGGCTCCATGCAAACCTATATATATATAGACGCTAATAAACGCATGGCCGAGCATGATCACATAGCCTTCAGGATAATTGCCGCGGGGCTTGTTTAAACAAACATTGTGGTTCAGTGGTAGTGGCATTGGAATGTACACAAACTACTAGCAGATATAAAAAGAGAACTCTCTGATAGCAATATTGTGAGATGGCTTGTACTAGCAGCGAGCTTGTGCAATTCAATGTATAAAATTCCCGTTATTTTTATTACACACTTTCCTGAATTATAACATTTTAGCCCATTTAAACACTGAAGCTATTTCGACCAGGATTTAATAGAATATTCGTTAAAGATATAAGGACGTTTGAAAATCACCAAAAACGTAGAAAAAGAATGAATTTTTTTTTATAGTACTATTTATATCTTCGTATTATTAGAAAATCATTGTCATTTGATAGTGAATATTTGATATTTTCTTATAATTTATATACAGCTAAGTATCATTTAAAAGAAATAGAACGGTACCATATTTTATTCACTATACACAGAAGGGAACAGAGAATGGAGTACAAACATTAATCCTACGTGTGTCAATAAATGTTTCTGTTAAACTTCACTTTTTGGAACCAAAAAATTTGCACTCTTTTTGTACAATCCTGTAGATTTTGGCGAAAAAATATCAAAAATTCAAGTTTCAACGTTAGGAATTCTCTGGTTCGGAAGTTATGCGTGTTGAAAGTTGAGCGATTTCAGGAATCACAATTAAAAGGAATGTTTTCCGTTGAATAGTAATTTGTTCTGACCGAACCGGAGTAGTCTGGGGTCACTATCATCATACTTTAGATCCGCTAATGCAAGAAGTCATAAACTGGAGTTCTTGGACAACCACACATCACGCGTAACCCGAACCTTGCCAAGACATAATTTATTACCGAGAAGTCGTTGTCCTAGAATACGAGAATATTACGAGCAAAGTTTCTACCAAAGAATTCTCTCCTCATCTTCACTATCACTCCTCGACACGCGTACAAACGCTAATCGAAATCGAATATCGACAATATCTAAGCTATCTACCTAAGAGAGTTCAAGTAACCATCAAACGATCGAAACCTACACAATCACGTTTCGATACAACTTAATTGAAACTTGATTGTAGCAACTTCCATGTAAGTTGCCTCTGTTCCTTCTACGCAGCCCGCGTCTACAGTATATCGCATCTACCTCTAATTAACTCCGCCGTACGCAACATGTCAAATTACTGAAATACGTACAGCTGCTTTGTATGGTTCAAACGAGGTTTGCCATGCAGGCTGCAGCCGAGTAACATGTACAAGCCGACAGGTGCTGATTCTACACGTGAATACGAATCGAAAACATGGAATAACATTTTTTCGTTTGACGCCTCGTTTTCGAGAAAATCGAGTTTGAAGATCCGTATTCGCGTGCTATAGTATATGCAGGAAGTAGAAGTGGGTGGCCATGATCAGACGCGTCAGACGGTTCCTATCGAATAACACGCGTATTCGCTGGATTTTCAAACTCGATTTTCTCGGAAACATTGTCATGATAAATTTCGTCTTTTCTATTCTTGTATTATTCAATAAGTTTTTATGATTCTGTGTGACTTTTGTGGGCATTGGTGTGGCAGACAACGTGTCAATACATTGGTATCAAGTTTATTAAAATATTCTCTTTTTTGTATTCAATTTATTTATGTATTGGGTTGTAACAAAAATTCATTCAGTTGCAAATACGAATGTTCTAATTTCAAGGGTTTAGCTATTTCATTTAAAATATAGATAACTGGGATGAAATAAAAATTACTTATAATCAATGATCATATAATTAATCGATTCGAATTCTCTACTTTGTTGGGAAATGAAAATAACTAAACGAATTTATGTTACTATTTTTTAAATGATCATCGTAAAAGTGCGTGTTGTACGAGCCAATGGAACTTTCCATTTCTGACCTTGTGTGACCTTGAAGATCGTTGTATCGTGTAAGAATGAATTCGTTTTGGCTTGCGTATAATATAAAATAAAACCCATAGCATTCCATCTAAAAAATTGAAGGTCACCTTTGTTTCTAACAAAATATTAGCGACATTGTCAGATTCCTTACAGAAAACAGTATAACTTGTCTTGTTTCATTTTTTTTCTAACGTTTGGAAGTACAACGCTGGCTAGTGCTAGCACGAACACCTTGAAGTGACTTGTGCCCTGAGTTAGGGGATGATCGTGGGCCAATTTGCAGAAAAGGTTGACGATTCCAACTGTTGGCCAACCAATACTGCCCATCAGAATGCCAACAATAATTGCTAGCAGGGCAGGGCGAACGTCGGCAACAACACGTTACAATGATTTTAAGAATGGCGAGCACGTGATCAATTACTCCGTCCTCTGGCACAGTTTTATTAGTTTCGAGCGTGTTCGGGTCGGCACGCGAAAATAATCTAAAGCTTCGTGTGCCGGCGACAGTCGAGCGTAAGAAGCCTCGGAAGATGACATATGCAGTGTAAATGCAGCTGCGCGACACAAGCGTCATGCGGTGTACTAGAACCGCAACATGACTGCGAACTTGGCACCAAAAGGAAACCGAGATTATGTACATCGATGCAGCTACATTAAAACGGAGCATAAACCGTGTGCCGACTCTCCGCACAGTCGCCGATGTTACGTATGTTTTGGTTACTCCCGTTACTTTACCTGCACGCCACAAATCCTGAGCACTTTCTCGCGATTACCGGCCTGATTAATGCCTCTGGAAGTGCACTTTGTGCCTCGCCGTTTAGCCCTTACGCTACAGAACTTTTAAAGAGTTCGCGATACAAGCTGTTTGCGCAGCGGTTGCATACCGTCGTCCGTTTCGATGCGAACGCGTAAATATTGATGGCTTCATCCCCAGGTCGAACGACATTCGCGAAACGGAACTGATACGGGAAAGTGTTAGGTAGATTTGTGCTGCGCCCATTTTGTTTCTCGAATGCGATTCCTGCTAAATTAATCACGAGAAATAAGAATATTTATGGCTACTATTTTCTAATAGTCTTTGTAAAATCGAATTTCGAGGCGCCAGCAGTTTTATTCATTCATCATAGGCAACTTGCCTGTTCGTGTCTTTGCTGATAAATTCCGGGGTTTCCACTCTATTTCGTCGTTGAAACGGATGAGTTGCCACCGGTAACGCTTTAAATTGATAGTCTGATCAGATTGCGGCGACTAATGATATACGACTCTCAATATTCCGCAAAGTGCACAATAATCTTTCCAGCGTGAACGCTAGGTTTCGATGTTGACGTTCATGGCTGACCAGGTACAATGATTTTAATATTAATACCATAGCAAACGATGGCGAACATGCAGAATCATTCAATATCGATTTTACATTACTAATGAACGGTTCAAATGTTAACAAATTGCTTAACACATTTTTGCATGGAATTTAACCGATGGTTGGAACCACACTGATTTATGGAAATATTTATTTTTACCAAGGAAAAATTCTATGAAGAGTCTCCGGATTAAGACTTGTCTCCCCACCCTATCTTCCCCTTCTACGACGCTGTTCCCCCACGCTTACGCCACTGTACGGTCACTTGACGCGCTCCGTCTCTGTCGTGCATGTTTCGCAAGGTCACGTGACTAATCCGGTACCGGCAGAGAGGGGGTAACCTTTTCCCCTCAATTCGTACTCCCTCCCCTCATCTGGTGACTCCGCGAATTTTTTCCTTCATCCTCAGTTTTTGAAAAATCTAGATATTCAACGTTAAGAATTTTTTGATGCTTTAACCGCAAATTACAAATATTTTTTGCACAGAATATTTTTGTTTATAATATTATAACCATATGAACATGTTTAAACACTGTTTATATAGAGCGAGGTGTCCGTAATGCACCACATTTTGTGGATTTTCTTCAGTTTATCTCGACAAGTGGGGGATCCAACTAGAATCTGATGAGAAGCATGCATATTCTAGTCTTAGAATTTTTCCTTAGTAAATCTTAGAATGCAAATCAGCGTACATTGGATAAAACATTAATGGAGCATTAAATGTTTCGTCTCAAAAAGACACAAAATAAATTGACAATTGTTTCAAACAATTGTCTAAGATAATTATACATATTTTTCATGTTTTTTTGTGATAAAATCTTTCTTTCCTAAGTCGTAGTGCACGTCATCGGACGTTTAGTTTTTCATTCATAGGCGAATTTGTATTCGAAATAACGTGTGATGGGAGCACCTGTAGCAAAGCAACAGCACTGGACTACTGTCAATCTACTGTCCTATTATTCTTGCACGTGGAGCTATCCACTTTAACGCTTGAAAAGCCGAGAATCTAAATGCGAAGCAGGAAGTCAGGTTATAATTTATTCATATTCAATCTCTCTTCATAAGTATTTTAAGCCTGTATTCTAGGGTGACAAGAAATAACGGAGTTAAACATTTCTTCAAAGAGATTATTCATTTAACTAAATTACATAAATTTCACATTATTGATTAACATTATGTTAACTAACCAAAAGGAAATGTATTTGCAAAGTTTTTTATTTTATTATGTTGGCAGGATCTCAGAGAACTGAGAGTGAATAAGGAATAAATATCTTTCGTGCTTCGTTCACAATGAATTCTGAGAATTTCAACATTCTTTGCATCCGATACACTTCTCCAGTCGTGTGTGAAACATGAAAACATTTTTGATACCATTTTTGAAAGCATCACTTTGGGAAGAACATGGTAAAACTACGAATAAAATTTGTACTTATTTTAGATATAATAACTTTTTCTGCACTTACAAATCGGTACAAATTTTTAGAAAAATACTCGATGAACACAACATACACAGATGAAAAACGGCAAACAAATAATGAAAAAAAAACAGTTGAAAGATTTTGTTACGTGTTTTTCCTGTTACATATCTGTTTTCATCAACGAATATATATAAATACAACTTTGTTTATACGGAGCTTTGTTTCCGAGAAAATCGGGTTTATAAATTTGTTGAGCGCTGGTGTGAATGAACATGGTATGGTTATATTGTTATTTGAGCAATGATCATCTGTACCTGGGTTAATATTTACAAATAATATTTAAAAATATGACATAGGTCGACGTTGAAAAAAAATACTAAAATTGATAGCATACTACTGTGCAGCACCGTTAGTTTTTTTGACAAACAGAAAAAGCACACGAATTCAGAGATTGATTTCAATGATTTTTTCGGCTCTAAAATAACGTTGTATGCATAAAAAATATTCATATTTAAAATTTTGTTTGTGTATAAAACATTTCCTTTCTCAGACGTGCCAGGTATCGATTTCATTTAGGTTCATTTAGGTTCAACTACTAGATTTCATAATTGACGAAGAAAATTTTTATTTTGCATAATGATTCGCAAGTAAAGAAAATATTGCATGTGAATGTTATGAAAGCACAAATAAATTCAATTCTATTTGTAAGATTGTAAAATTTTATTAGAAAAAGAAATTAACATCCGTTCAGTAAAGACTGTTTATAATAACATATTACTCTAAAATTGTGAATGATGAATAATAATGTGAATGTTACTCAAGCAAATTTTATTTTTTTTTTATTATTTCAGATTTTAGTAGAAATTTATATCTAATTGATAAAGACCTTTCATGACATCAATCCCAACTTTGAAACTGCAAATAGGGGAAACGTTGAATGCGAATGTTATGGAAGCAACGTGGTGTATCCTTATTTTTTGGGACGCGCGTCCCACGACCTTTAAATGATACAGAAACCGCGGAGTATTCATATTCGATACGCGTTTACGTAAAATGTCAAAGATGATGCAGATCTGGAGTTGAACGCGGCTGAATTATTGCGCGATTTACAAGAGGAAGGAACGTCTCTGCATATGTCGTTCGAGTGCGTTGCACTCCTTTCTCGAATACTTCGAGTAAGCTGAGCGACGCAGTATGTTTCTTCTAAATTCCACCGAGTTGACCGAGTTTTACCGAGTTATCGTATTCGTCGCTAGCACGTGACGTTTTTCGTTCGTTGAAAAGAGGTTTTAGTGCCACCCGAGGCAAGGATTCCGAAATTACGGGGGTGGGCAGGCTGAAATTTAATGAGATTCTTTGTGTTGGGACTGCCACAGGAAAATACACGCGTGCGCATGCATTTAATGGTGAAAAGTGCTAACAGTGGTAAATTAAATGGACATTTTATGGCAACGTGGACACCAAACTGGTTAAAATACTGCCCCGAATCAAAGAAACTCGAAACAACCTCTCTTTCGTTTCGGCGATACATTATGAAAAATGTAATATTGTCGAAAACTCTGTCAAAAGTTAATGAAAATTGGTCACATTTAGCGTTCTATTGCTTTAATGTTAATCTATCTTAAAGAAATAGTTTTGCTTATCTTTTATTCAAATAAAAATTGACTAAGATCGTGCGAAACTAACCGTTTTCAAAAATCTGCCTCGTAAAAATTGCCATAAGTTCGCCGCTCTACGAAATTAAAAAAAAGAAAGTAATTCAGTGAAATATAATTTTACATATGAATAAAAAAGTTTCGAAATGTAACCCTATTATAAGTTTCTGGCTCGGAAGCCTCGAAGTTTCTTCGACCATAAAAATGTCCTTCTGAATACCAAATTTGCCGACATCTCGAAACTATTCGTTCGAGAATCCCGATTTACGGATCCTCAAATAGTGCGCTGAGTTTCGAAGAAGGAAAGGAAGAAAGAGCCGAAAATAATACTTCGGCATCAACAAAAGAACTTTGCTAAAAAGAGGATACATATATCCCCGGAGAGGAAGAATAACCAAGCAACGTATATGCATAATACAAAACATCAAGGGAAAAGAATGAATGCGTGTATCAAATATAAAAACAAAAGTGCTGGGAAGAATTCTCATATGATTCGGTATGAGATTTCTCTGAAATATATAAAATAGAAAAATATTTTTTCAGCTTTTTTTCCATGCGAAATTAAATCTACTAACAAAAGCATAGAAATATGAATCGGAGTAGCTGGTATACAAGGTGATTTAAGCCAGGCACCTTCTTTCCTTCTGTTGTTCGACGATTCTCACTACCAGTGTACATTGCCCCTACCGTGCTTTATTTTATTTATTTTTTTAACCCATTCGCATCATAAGGAAATATGAAAAGAAGGTCTTTCTGAATATTCAGAATATTCTATTGTTTTATTTAATAAAATTATAAAAAAATTTTCAAACGAACTTCTTTATTCAATCTTGTCATTATCACGCAGAATAATCAATAGAGTGTGAGTGGTAAGAATTATACAGTATTGACTCTTGTATTAATTATTAAAATATCTTCTAAACTAATGATTTTTTCCCTAAGTGGTTTAGTATTTTTACGTAGGGAATTGCATTAAAAAATATACAACTCAGTTGAAAAAAACACAGAACTTCATATGACCTCTACGCGTCCATAGAAAAATGACATGTACATCGATAAGTATGTATCATCAAGCGTTTCGAAAATATTCGACCGGATCGATTTAAATGGAACACCCTGTATATTAAAAAAATACTTGGTCTATCCTGTACTGGGACACGTAACACGTATTGCTCGTACGAACAAGCGGAAAAATAAAAGAACAGTATCCGGAACGGCGTGTCTAAAAAGCATCGGTAAAAAAAATTGATACATATTAGAGGCACACGTAAGTTGTTGCCGATAAATGAAATTCAGATCGATTCGGCCAACGACGCGGAAAAAGCTGAGGGCCTTGTTGCCAATATATTCGCAACGGGAGCGACTCGTCGCCATTTCGTAGCCGCGGATGGCTACTTTTTCTCTCGGAACGTTGGCGGTCGTTTTCACTGAAAAATGAGTGCTTCTTGCGCCGCAGGATCGTTTGTCGAATTACACACCGTAAATTAGGGCGGGCTACTGCAGAATTCTCAGAGAAAGAGGGTAGAAGAAGAAAAAAAAAATGAATGCATCCACCAAAATCGCGGAGGTGTTCACGAAGGAAACCCATTGGCCCCGGGTAAAAGGAAATGCATGTTATCCGAATTTTCTGCTCGGCTATTCCTGCAACTGTCTCGACTTGCTCAACGGTTAAGAGAAAATTTTCCGCGTCCCATTGGATACTCGAATTAATATTGGATACTAAAAAAAGATTGTACACGTGTGTTTTATGTGGCCGTAAGTGCGCGGTCTTTTCAAATAACAATTTTTCGATGGTGTTACACGAGAGCGTACCGTAGTGTAAAATACGAGGAAGGTGAACCAACTGCTTGCAGCAACAAATCCGAATAAAGTTGGTGGCGGTGCGCGATGGCGGAACGGTGAAATAGTAGCGAGGGCAGTTGTGTGCTCAAATTTCCCAGAGCAAACCAAATTTTCTTGGAAAATACGCAGCCGCATAACTTTCAATCGAAACCTCCGAAAATTCGATTTTGCTTAACAGGGGTACGCCGTTCAATTCCCACCGTACCCCGGTGAATAGCGACGCGCTTCTCAAACTATTTCCCCCAAAAAGTTTTGAGACGGCGCGGCGCAAAGTGGAACGCAGCCGGCTTCAAATTGATAATGTGCACGTGCACCCCCACGAGTACACCGTGCTCCTATATTTGTCATTCCCGTACAATTCAGCCTGGCTTATCCCTGGTAACCGATTTTCTCCGCATTCTGCGCCGTCCTGGCGTATTTAACGGGCAAGAATGTACGCGCGACAGAAATGCCGTGGCGTCGCCCGGAGCGCCTCTGTATACGAACCCTGGGACCCACATAATCGCGAGGAACGATAGCAAGCGATGAACAACTGAAGGGCAGATCGGCTGCAGATTGATTTATTTAATGTTGCGAGAACGAAAACGTACTATAAAACAAAGGTTTAATAAAAATATAAAGGTTTAACAAATATCCGTCGAGTTCGGGGTACGGCCAAGGAAAGACCCGGGCTCGATTCCCTCATTTTTCCAAAATTTGGAAAAAATTTGGGGGCTCGTCCGGGATAGGGGGGACATCGATGACGCTGTGGACGTTCACGGGCTAAGTCGAAAACAAAGCGAGCGTAGCAAAGACGTCGCATGTTTACGAGAAATTGCGAGTTGAAAAGAGACGAAATAGAGACGACGAAAATGACGCTGTGACGACAAGGTTTACTTAGATTTTGTGCAATATTTACCGCAATATGTGTTTGTATGTATTTAAAAACATACATCGTCTTCGATTCAAAAAATTGAAGTTGGCCTGTAGAAGTTGGCTACCCCTGTCATGTAGCATTTTCGTGGAACGTATTACAAGCTTGGAACTTTCGCTCCAACTATCTTTTCATGTGCCAAATAGTTGTAACTAGTGTCTCATTTCGAGAAGTTATTTCTCGGAAATTCATCAAATTTTCTGTCAGATTATCGCAAGTACTTGAAAAATCGTGTAAAGTGTTACACGTGACACCCTGTATATGTAAAATTAGAACAGTTGATTGAAATTCATATTTTTTCTTTCTTTAATTGTACGTATAATTTTCCAAACCAGATTTTTCCAGATTCCAAAAAATTTTATATTTCCGAAAAATATTGATAAATCAGTGATACTTTGTTGGCACACGTACAATTAACCGAAGCAGCCGCTGCACAAGCCGCTGAATCAGCGAGGGCAATTTTTCAATTCCGTAAGGAGTGGAGCCGGTCTCGCGCGATCAGTTGTCGGAGGTTCAGCTCCCGTAGTAATGTCTGGCCTGCTATTTGTTTCAGGGGAGCATCCCGCGGCGATGCAACATGGGAACTCGAGCAATAGCGGCGCGGCGACGAGGACGCTCGCGTTGCTCCTGTTGCTTCTGCACGCCGGATCGTTCGCGAGGTGACTGGTCGATCACGGAGCTTTCCAATAAGAACACAACCGAAGGTCGTTTCCCCTTTATTTAATCGAGCAAAAAAAGAAAGACAGACAGCCAGAGAGAGAGAGAGGGAGAAAAAAAGAAAGAATGGACGGTGGGAACGCAGGAGCAAGGGAAAAGGAAGCGTCTCAATCAACAGTAACCACCTTGTGCCCCCATATATCACCTTTGATCTTTCTTTTACCTGATGAACCGAGCGGCCAGGCAGATCAGCGGCCGTCAAGGAAACACTAGAAGTACGAGGAGTATTGGTGACCGCTGGGAACCCCGAGTGCTCGTCGTCGGATGCCTCGAGGATTCTAGCTAGCCCTAAAGAGGATCGAGCGCCGGCTCGAGGATTAGTAAATCTGCAGTGTGTCTAACAGCGATCAGTGTTCTCGGCTTCTTGTTTGTATCCGTAGATATTCCGGTCAAACCAAAGTGGGAACTGTCCTCCAGTGACTAGCACGGTTCTTTATGGCGACGCCGTATCTACAGACCCGCAGACTATTAGATTTTCCTCTTTTTGTTCCGGGCGAGCTGGCGGGGGAGGAACTCGGCGAGATCTCCGCGAGAGAGAACTCGGCGAACATGTAAATGGGTGTTTAGTATGAGACAGTTGGACTCGGTGCGATCACGGCGATCAACGATCCGCGGGGTCTCGGGCTATCATTGGTGAAGGACGTTCGAGGACATTAGATCGGGCACGTTTTCTGGTAACGTTCTCGGTGTCGCTGTTCTTTTCGCGCGATGCTCGACGGCTGATGCCATCGTCGCGCCACCCTTAGATCGTTTCGTCTCAAGGGGATATTCCTATTGTTTCTCGCCGAACAAAAGACACCCACACATTTTCTCGATCGAACGGGGGCCCTCTTGCAGATTGGCGGGGTTACCGGTGGTTGTAAAACGATTTGCACGAGAGGCACGATCGATGGGTAAAAAATTTTTAACGGTGCCCACGTAATCGTATTAGGAATTCGATTTAGAACACTGCTCTTTGAAAATGTGTGGTTCACTTTGTCGAACGTATGAAGATTGAGTTCATTTTTTTCTTTTTTTAGTGGACATATACTTCTCGCGAAGCAAGCGACGTAAGCTGATTCATTTAAAAAATTAGTCTGAAATTTATATGTAAGTTTCATGGATAATGTTTTACTATTGATTTTACTTATTATGCGGAATAATACACGCCGGAATTTATTTTTTAATTTTAATTATTGAACTTTTTTATCTAAGATACGGATGAAACCTTAATAGCTACCTAGAACAAGTAAATATTCTGCAACGTTCCATGATCGCAAGTTTTATTTCAACAATTCTTAAACGCTAAAAACTAAATAAAGAAAACTGTATTTTTCTGTTTGTTAGCACTTAGACAATTTCATCTAACAATACAGCTTATATTCAACTCAAATCATTTGTGAGCTTGTAAAATAGTAATAAAATCTGTGCACAAAAGAAGTTTAATTCTCTGATATGTAAATTCCATAACAACCCCTATCTGAAATACACTGGCCTCGCTTTCTTCTGAGAATATATTAAATATGTGTATAAAAATGGACACTAACACAGGTTTAAAATGGTTGTAATTGTATACAACAGATTTTTGTTTAGTTCAAAAACAATAAGCATGTTGAAACTCTAAATTGATTTATATGTGATTTCTGTATGTATACGTTTGATAAAACATTATTTAGGGATAGAAAATATTTTATTTGTAATGTTTTAATAAGTTGAAAATGTTGATGCAACTATTGGTAACCTTTCTTTCGAAAGCCTGAACTGATTTTTATAAAACATGATTTATTCCTTAAGACATACGATGCATGATTGATAAACAATTATGTAGGGATCGAAAATGTTTCTATCATTCCAAAGTGATACTTTCCCAATTCACATAACCTATTATTTTGAAAAACGATATTTTCGTTTGAACGAAGGCTTAATTAATGCCATATCCACTTTCCTTTGAATCCCTCATGATACGCAATTAAGAAGAAATTCAGGAAACGCTAATTCGATTTGAACAAACGTTGACGCCACTCTGAACAGTCGAAATCGTCTATTTCTTCTGAAAAAGTCTATTTTCAATTCCGATGAGACTGCTAGAGGTTACAGCTTTGAAGTCCTCTCCCACACGCTGCGGTGATATCATGATGAAGGCAGTCTTTCATGAACGCTACCTGTTCCGTGACAATTTCACATGCAGTCGCAATAATTTTCTCGATCAAACGGCACACGCCGGCGCCCGGGGTTAATAGTATCGCCTGACAATGACAAACGACCAACCTACGAAAGGACTAGAGGAATTAATAGGGGCTGGTTTAGCACTGTTGTCTCCGTCGATCCTGCACCCCTTTGTGCCCGGGATAACCGGGTTTTTCCCGATGGAACACTTTGAGGTTTAAGTAAGTCCGCCTGTCCGGCCGAAATGTCATCCGACTTTTGCTCGTTACGCGTCAGGGACGTATTTCAGCGACAGTGAGTATCTCAGTTCGCAAAACGAACAGGAAAAAGCTTGGGAATTATGAGAATTGATGATCTATTGGATTATATCGCTCTCCGTTCTGCGACGACATTTTGTTTCCATTATGTTCCCATGCCTTTTAGAACTTCTTACCTTCTTTATTTATGACTACTGTAGAAATCTACTTTGCCGGGATAGCCTGATTTATGACATTTAGCAAAGAAGCAGCTTAAGTTTTATTGATGCGAAAGCAGCAATGCATCTTTCTCATTCGGTTTCGGAAATGCAAATAAAATTGATCACTCATTATATGTAATTTATGGGATAATTAAAATCGTATTTGTTCAAAGCAAAGCAACTATTTGCCGCGGAAGCACGCGACTCTGTATTCAAATTTTTTTGCTGAATTTTGTATGGGAACGAGTTTCTAAACGACTTTTTAACAAAATATTTGACGATGTTTATTCGATAATGGAAATAATTGTTTCTTCCGTGAAGATTGCGTGTAATGCGTTTGTTAAATTAGAATGAAAAGTTTCGTTCTTTCTACACCAATTTTCATATTCTTCAGAAATAATTAAAAGTAAAATTCACTTTTAATCATTGGCTTATGAATCATCCCGGAACTTCCATGCCGAAGCATTTTTTATAATACAATAAAAACAGGTTACGCGAATACTTCCAAACGGAACTTTTTACGGTAGCTATTACCTGTTTTTATGAGAAGTCTGTATAACGCAGGATTTTTATACCGTTCCTTCATCATCCTGAACTGCAAACACACTTCAATAATTTTAGTTAACAGATTCTCATATTTCAACGATTAAAATTTACTATTTATTTCTTCAAAATAATTTCAATTGGTACTATACATTCTATTTGTGCAATGTCTATTTACAAAATTACAAGTTCTGTTTTTCCTGTTATGAACATGATATTATTAATAGATTGGGGATGTTTTTTGCAAATTGTTTATTATTATGTATAAATATTACAAAATCGAATTGTTAATAAATTTTACAGCTCTATTTTAATTTTTAATGTAAATTGTGTTTTTTACCATTTTTCACAATTTTTTACAATTATGAAACATATTAATTAGCCTCCTATTTCAAATGGCTCAATTAAATAAATTATACATAATTATCATATGAAAATCGATTATTAAAATACAATAATTATTTAATTTCAAGATTCAAGAGATATTCCAATTTTCAATTTCAGGATTTAACAAAAAATATGAATATTACCAGTGAAACAAAGATGAGTAATAAAATTGATTTACATTGTATTATTTAATTATTATTATTCGAAACTGTCCTATGTTACATTATTGGAGCAAGAGTAATAAAACATGAAAATACTAACTCCTTTTGTTTTACGGTCACCTTTTTTATGCTTTGGCTTAGGACATTCTTAAACTTTATTGTCCCATTTGATGTAGGTATCATTTATTCTCCGTCCATTTGATGTTACATAGTAAATTTTTGTCACTAGTAGCACTTTGCTGGCGTAATAATTATCGCATGCAATAAATTGTTGTTTAACAGAGTTAAATTCTGTGACGTGTTTCGTTGCCTGTAAACTGCGAACGGTCGAAGTAGTAGAATGAGTCAATGCTTGCTCAGCCAAGTAGAATAAGATAAGACTGGCTACGTGTACACCTTGGAAAGTATTTACGTTAAACTTTTTATTGAAATGATCACTGTTTTAACAACTTTTAAAATAAAGCCATTTTACAGTTTTATGAGAATTCGTAAATAAATGTTCAATAAACTAATATACAAAATTAATCCTAATGAAAAGTAAGTCTTTGTTTTTACTTCTTTAATTTCCACATGGAAGATTAATTTAATTATTTATGATATTAATTTGCTCTTATTATACATTTGCAAATGTTAGCATTTAACGAACAAGAATGTATATTTTGTACGAATGTATATTACGTACCTGACCTAAATTTCACATAAAATTCTCAGCTGAAAGGAAATTTCTGACCTATAATTGTATAACAATGGGTCCGTCCGTGGAGCTAACAATATCCCAATATCCTAATTAGTTTTCGCACACGAATGTAACGGACAATCATAGAAACGGCAAAAAATTACGTGTTTAATGCCTCATAAAATCCTTAATTACCCAGCATTTACTAATCTACAAAACATTCAGTTAATTAACCTAGCGAAACATGAGTCGTTTCAATAGCTTGATTGCATTTCAAGGATGATTACGGCACAGAACTTGAAGGAGACTAAATATTTGACGGGACACAAAATATGCAATTAACATGCAAATAATTGACGTACGGCCGTTATACAATAAAAAAATCCGTCGGTTCAGCTGGTGGGGACTATTTGAATATCTTAATTGCGTTTCTTTGTGATTCGTGTTCGCTTGGTCGTAAATTCATTTCACCATTTTACAGTGCTCGATAAAATAGTGGGACACTTTTTATATTCGCACAATAAATAATAAACACACAAAATCCTAGTTGGTTATCATGTGTAATAAAACAGTTACAGAAAGAATTGTAAAAATTAACTAATATATTCAGTGGACAAAAGTATAAGACAGTAGTACAAAAATTGTCCTTTCAATTGTCGTGAAACTTTCGTGAAACCATACAAATTTGTTATTAAATTAAAATTAATAAGAGTTATTAACGATAAACTGTTCTGGGACAAGCTGTCATCGAACAGTAATTAAAAATACAGAATCATAGACAGGATCTCAAAGAGAAGGTATAGTCAAAGTTTGTTGGTGATTAGGTCGAGAAAGAGAGGGCCTTGGAGATCTACATGATCGACATTTGTGCGTGCTTGTGGTGCCACCTAGCGGCTGCGCTCACTAGACGACGCGCAACGCTCAGTGCACACCAACATGGCGGCGCCCTTACCGGCCGAGAACGCTGCAAATCGTTCAACTTTAAACACTCGTAACTTTGGAACCATTGACCTCCTCGCATTGAAACTAGGATTTTTGGTATTTTCTCGCAAAAATCTGCAGGATTGCCTAATAAAAAGATGAAAAATTTCTGGTTACGCAAGGTAAAGTTTAACCGTTTACAGTACAACACGCGAAATATTGAAATTATAATCAATTGTCTTAAGCTTTTGTCCGCTACAGTAAAGTGACTTATTATTTTGTCCAGCACTGCGACGTGCCCCAGGACGAAGGGAACAGTATCAGCGTTTCAGAGGATTCCCGTTGACGATAGAACAGCGCCATCAATAGAAAGATAGGGAAATTGGTGAAGGGAACGCGTCGAACACGGGAATCCCGTGGTAATACGCGAACGGCTCTCGTTTACAAGCGCCATCAACGCAGGAAAGCATTACCCTGCTTATCCTCGGTATTCCTTTTGCCGGCCGTAAACACGAATCCCGAATGACTGGAAACGTTTATGCGGCACGAAGTTGAGAACAACGCCTGTGGTTTTCGCGGATTCTTGGATAAGAAGCAACGTATTTTCCCCGCTTCGGATCCACCGTGACCCGAATATTACGACAAAACCTCGGCCCGGAATTCCGCTCGAATGCCGGAAGCGGGACTGTTGTCCCCTCCTCCTCCTCCCCTCCTCTTTATCCCCGCGCCACCCCTCCCTCCCTCCCTCCCGGCGCGGCGCTCGCCTGCAATTCGGACAGACAAATATTTCGGACTTCATTGAGTTTATGCTCGCCGCGAGATTCGCCGATGAGCGAGCAATCGACGCGATGCGCGTGCAACACGCGCGAATTTTTCCTTCGTTCCACTCTACCCAACGTTCCTCCCGCGACTGAATCTCTGTCCGTGCTAAAAATTTTACAATCTCGTTTCTTTCGTTTTTGTCACGCCTGTGTGCATTTATGTTTGATGAATTTGCTGTTTAGAGTACACAGTGTGTCGTCTGATCAACACTCGTGTCCCCACTCTACCTTCCCCCTTCCACGACGCTACTCCCCACGCTTCCGCCGACGCTCGGTCACGTGACGCGATCACGAGTGCATTCGTCACGGATTTCGATGTTGACGTTTATTGCCAACCTAATCATTTTAATATAAATGAATCACGCTATGTCGATTCTACGTTACTAATTAACTGTTCAAATGTTGACAAATTGCTTGAGATAATTTTGCTGTTGCGTAAGATTCAAACCATGGTTCGAACTATACTGAGTTATGAAAATATTTAAACAATTTGCCATGGAGAAATTTTAACAAGACTCGCCGGATTAAATTTCTATTTACTTCGGAGCCACAAAGGCTACTGCTACGAAAAATACGATTTCATTTACACTCCATTTTGTTAAAATTTGTCTACATAACCTAAAAATTCCATAAAGATTCGGAGTCTGCTCTGGTCAAAAACTATTTTTCACCAAATAATGGCGTTAGCTGCTTCCAGTAGTTCCATTTTGTTCCCCAGTTGGTATATTTGAGAATACAAAAAACTGGGAAGCTTTTAAAATAGTTTATTCACTGGTCGAAAGTTAGTGCAACAAAAAAAAATCCCTTTTTTTACCGGAAAAAGTGATCGAAATTTTTCTGATTCATAGCCGAGGCAGAATATCGGCAGAACACTATTTCCGTAATACCCGGTGATCGTCGTTTTTCTTAATAAATTTCAAATATCCTTCGGTAGGATTTTAGAAGGGAAATCCCTCAAGTTTGCCCTTCGTGCGGATAAACAAACTACAGCCTCGTTTTTCTGTAAACCGCCCGACGAGATAAAATTCGTAGAGTTAGTTTGATTTCTAGGTCACCAGTCCGCAAGTGTTTTTCCTTTTTGCAGCGAGCTGACGCGGGCAGAAATAAATATTGAGAGTTGTCCCAAATTCCCGCACGTTTTTACGGAACCTCAAACGTTCGAACATGTTTTATTTGATTTATATAATATGCCACGCATCGCGAGAGAATTTTAAACTGTGCCGACTATTTCCGCCGTTCCGCGAGCATTTTTCAGTTGCCCTTTTGTGGCCTCGATTCGAGGAATTTTCGAAACACTCATAATTGTTGCGCGGAGCGACGTCCCGATGAAATGCGTAAAGAATTAATTGAGAATGATGAACCACAAAGGAATATTCGCAACATGGACACGTCAAAATCGTTTAAATACCGGGTGATCCAATAATTTTCACTTTAATTTAAATATTTCCGTTATTTGTAATAATATGAAAAAATTTGTATTCGCAAAATTCGCATGGTATATAGGGGGAAATATTGTGATGCGAATATTTTCTATATGGGTGAAGGCGTTTCGTTGATTTCAAGGTCACCTTGATTTCAAGGTCACTTTGACTTCCTTAAATAGAATCAAATAGAAATGACCCAACTTTTGTATCAAGAATCGACAGACTATTGAATTCCGGGTGAGAATAGCGTATCATTTCTACTTCTTACAAGAACAAATGTTCATATTTATAAATAAATTTCCAATTTATAATATTAATTTATGGCAAAGAAGTTTTTCTCTAGAAAAAGCTTTTCACAACGTTGATATTACATGCTTTTACAACCATTTTAAATCTTCTTCAGTCGAAGTTTAAATTTCAAAATTAAATTTAAAATGACGTTATTAATTAAATAAATCCATACAAACAATAAAATCAATTACCTTTCAGAGAGCAAACCTCTGTAAACATGCGGTAATTACTATTGAAAACATGCAGAATGGTTTCGATAAAACGACTGCGAAAATAATTTAATTTGACACATTGATTGTCAGCTGATCAGTTACATGAAATACGATACAATATTAATCTCTCGCAAGGTTCAAATATTCATTTTCATTTTGGTATAACGAATACTCCGAATTTTATGATTTTTAACCTTTTGGTTTCGGTTTCATGGATTACATTGCTTTGGTTTTTCGGGGATTTTCGCGATTGGTGCTCGACGCTTAACGTGTTAACAGATCGTCACATCATAGTTACTCCAAGTTTACTTTACCGATCATCGATGAACGCTGACGATGTTTAGCCTGCTTCAAATTTTCAATTTATAATTATCATATTAATTGGAAGAATAAAAAAATTGTGTTAATTTACTTTTAGTCCGCTGAACTGCGAAAAAATTTAAAAATATTATATACATTTAATACATTAAGAAAGAAAATAAATTTCTATTTCACTCCAGTTTGTTGTAATTCAGGTAGAAAATTTTTATTTTGCATAGAGATCCACTGAAATTTATTTCTATCTTAAATCTGTTTTAGAAAATATTTCATAATGATCCGCAGTCTAGTAATTGCTTTATTTTTCAACCGACGCTTCAAGATTCAAAGACTACAGCGCGCAGGCACACTTGAAAATTTGTATAGCGGAGCCAGTAGGATGGTAAATAAAAAGAATGGTTGCAAAACTACGGTCCATATTTTCGTTTTAATATCCCCCATGGTCGAAACGTTGGGTAACACGCGCAGGGGCCGAGAAAAATTCAGCGAGATTTATGGAGTTACCTTAAAACGGGTTCACCGAGGCGGATCGTTGATTTTGGATCGACATACGAGGCCACCACATATCCGTGTACGTATAATAGACTCGATAAGTTCTAGGACTAGGCACGCTGCGTTCCCAGGTGGCGCGTCGAAAGGAATAAATGTTCCATGCACCATCAGCTACGAGTTCGACGCGTTCCCTAACGAAAGTTTCCCGAGCGCACAGTTGGACAGCAATGAGACCGTATGTTTCCGAAGATAACGTTTCGAAACTGATTTCGAGACTGCGACTTAATGGAACTAACTAATTCCATGTGTGCATCGACCATTCCCGAATCCCCACCGACGAATAAATACAGTGAGGAGGGGAAAGAATAGTCGAATGTGGACCAGTGGCTAGGTTCGGCCTAATTTATAGATCACAGTTAATTAGCACCACTAATAATACTGCAACTGTTTTTCTTGTCAAAAATATAAAATCGATCCAAAAAATGTTGAAACATTTCCGATTCTCGAAAAATTGTGATAATTTCGTGGAAACAAATAGTAGAACAATAAGCTGAGACTCATTTAAAGTCTAATTTCTAACCAATTAATGCTGTTACTCAGTCTGAGTAAACTTCACTTTATGGACCCAGAAGTTTGTAACGTTTTTTAATATAATCCTGTAGATTTTGACGCGGAAATGCCGAAAATCCAAGTGTTATTGTTAGAAATTCACTGGTTCAAAAGTTACGGGTGTTTAAAGTTGGGCGATTTTGAGCGTTTGTGACCCGTAAGGGTGCCGCCATGTTGGTATGTACTCAGCGTCATGCGTCGCCTACCGAGCGTAGCCGCTAGATGGCGCTACAAGCACGCGGTGCTCAACCAATGAATTCCTAATATTACAAGTTGGTTTTCGGAAAATTTCTGGGTCCCTAAGATGAAGTTTGACATTTACTCTTGGCATATTTTTCTTTCGGCTACTTTCCCCCCACTTTTATATTCGGACACCAGAAAATGTTTACTTCGCCGCGTTATAATTTTATAGAAATTGTAAATCCAATTAGAAGGCTTCTGGTAGAGTGTTAAGGCAAGGGCTTAAACTTACAATTAGACGACGTCAGTACGAAGGTTTTCGGAAAAAGAATATGATTTTTTGGAGAGATATACCGTGTTAGAAAAATGAAATTTACATTTTGATCGACGTTTACCGTGTCTCTCCATTACGTCTCGTTTGTGCTTTCTGTAGGAGCGTACGGTTATGAGTTAAAACGTAAATGTTAATTTTCTGGAGAACGAGGCTTTGTAGAACGAAATGATATTTGACATTTTCGATTTACTTTCTCATGCAGAATAACTGTATGTTCCGGTTGCGTCGTCGATTACAGAGCACTCTATATAATGTTGTTTCACTCGGAAAATATTCGGTGCATTTAAATAAATTCTCACCAGTCGACAGTTAATAATGCATTGCAATCGATAATTGAAAGGACCATATGTTTACGAGTTATGCATCGACGTAGTCACGTAACATCAAATCATTGATTGCTTCTAGCAATATTTAAAGTTCAATGTTGTTGGAGTAATTGTCGCGCAATAAAAAATTGATCGCCTTGAATATGTACCGTCAACTTAATTGATAATCGACAATCGAGCCTTTATAAATTGCGTAGGATTGATAATAAACATCGGTGAATGAAATTTTTATATTTTATTATATTTGCATTATATCATTATATTATTGTATTTTACAAGACCGTTACGTTTAATTGACGAGAGTATCTCAACTTAGAAACTGCATGAGAACAGGACAGAAACATTTTAATAAATATCTCCTATATTACTTTCGTTTAAACATAATTTAATTAATTTTGACATTAGTTATTTCGCATACACGAAATTTGTTGGTTCCCGTCTAATTGGTTCCCCTTTTACCAGTGTACTGGCCTCCGCCCCCGTCAGTGCACTGTCCTCCCACTGTCAATGTTCCGTTCCCCCACTATCAGTATGCCGTTTCCCCCACCACCAGTGTACCGGTTCCCCCTATCAGTGTACTTCTTCCCCCACTATCAATGTTCTGTTTCCCCCACTATCAGTACACTGCTTCCCCCACCACTAGTGTACCGGTTCTCCTGCTACTAGTGTACTGGTTTCCCCCTATCAGTGTACTTCTCCCCTCACTATCAATGTTCTGTTTCCCCCACTATTGCCCTTACCCTGCTATCTACCCAACCTCCTCCTACACTCCACAGAAGTTTTGTGGGGAGGGCTCAGGAGTAGGGGAAGGAGTCGCCAGATTAAAACTTGTGTCCCCACTCTAGTTTCTACGCTATTCCCCACGCTTCCGCCGCGACCTGGTCACGTGACTCGTTTCATCTCTGTCCTGCAGGTGTCCGGTACTGGTAGAGGGAGGGTAACTTTTTCCCCTCCATTCTTGCTCCATCTGGCGACTCTGGCAAGTTGCCCAGGTCTGTTGTAAAGTGCCAAGCATAAAATCAATGAAATTAATATACACTTCGCAGTCAGATTGCCGATTTTTTTAAACCATTATTAGCAATAAAATCTATAGACATTATTATGCATAGATTTATACTTCGAAATTCGACTCACCACAGTACTCACATGCTCAAAGCTTTGTATATTATGTATTAATAATTTTTTCAATTTGTTTCCCAATTCATGCGACTGAAGTACTCGAACGATTTTGTCAATAAAACGTTGAAAATGTGTCGACTCACCATTGTACTCACACGCTCAAAAGTTCGTAACGTACCCTGATCGTCGTTAAATCTAATCATTAGAACCGCTGTCCAACTGTGTCGAGGAAACTACTTCAATGTGTTGGCGTCTCTCAGTATGTTTGTAGTAGAACTTGAATCGCTCGCGAACGTCCAGATAAATGTGTAATTACCGACACATGTCGAAGGTCGGATTGACTGGTTTCAAATATTCATATGCATATACATATAAAACAAATGCGAATGGTCACCTACGAAATCTACAGGAAAAACGGGAGTCCAACCGACAACGCTACGAAACTGTTCGAAACGTTTATCATTGATTTTCGAGAGAGAACCTACGAGAAATATAATTAATATTTCTTTGAATCGCTATTAGGCTGAGGATGCTGATGCTTCATTAGACTCATGCTTCACGGATTGATTTCGAACATTAAAGAGTAAACGGAAAATGATTTTCTTCATTCACGGTTCCATTCACTCAAAAGTGATACAATAGACATTAGTGAAAAATTGTACTTTATTACAATTTTAATATTCAGATATGCTATAAATTCAGAAAATCCACAGTCTATCGGTCAGTATAATATCGATTGATAGAACGTTCAACGTTAAGTTTTTTAATTACTGTTTCTGGAACTTACCGACTGTTTATGGACTAAAGTATGAACAAATACTCATGCAATACTAATTCCATGAATTTAATTTCGTCATTCTCAACTTGCAAAAGTATACAGGGTGTCCTAGAAATGGCGGAGAGTCTCGAAAGGGATGACTTTTTCGCGAAAATGGTCTCCGCGGCTTTGTTAAGGAGTTATTAACATAAAACACGGACCAATCACAGCGCTGGGAACGGATTCCTGCTCAGCGATTGCTCTCGCTAGGAGTCGCCTTGCCATTGGCCGAGCCAGAGACCGTCCGCTGTAGCCGCGTTCTTATTGGTGCGAGTTTTTTTGTTAATATCTAATTAACAAAGCCGCGGTGAACATTTTCGCAAAGGGAAAAGTTACTTCAAATGACCCAAGGAACGATCCCTGTCAACGTTCTCCGACATTTTTGGGACACCCTGTATATTTTTCGAAAGATATTTCGAAGATTTTGTTTTCTTCCAAAACTACATATGTAATATTAAAAACTCGAAACTCGGAATCGCAGTGACTCAGAAACAAAAAAATATGTGTCTAGCGTCGTTTAACTTACAATCAAGTATTATCATTACTCCGATTACATTACTGTAAATAAATTATTTATAAGTAGTAGTTGAAAGCAATCACTATTTCGCGATTTACGTTAACGTTACGCAATAATAATGTCTAGAAGGGAATGTCAAGCGAATTTTCTTCTACCACGTGATGAAGCGTTGTATAACGATACAACATTTTGATTTGTAAAATATGATATAAGTTATTAGGTTAACAAAAATCATATGTATATAGAAATAAATATATTTATGTCTTTCCCCTACATTACATTGAGTACTTTCGTCACTTGTGCACACTTCACGTTTATGTACATACTTATTTAGGTTTCACTTTTGTAATGTATGAATATTGATTTGTTGCTAATGCGTGGCATGTTACAAAAACTGTATCATGAATTCTGTAGCAGAGACTGACTTTTAATCCAATATTAATCTTAAATGAACATAAACAAATTCATTTCAATAAATTATCTTGATATAAATGAATAAATTCTTTGTATTCATAATTGTATAAAATGCGTCAATTATTCATTTTCGTGTTAACATTACAGGATTCCTACAGGAGGCAGCAATTTGTTATAATAACATATCGTTTAACGTTAAACATTTCAATGTACCAATGTACATGTTGAAACTACGAAATTAATTAATTGAAAAAATCGCAAGTTTTTACAAAAGTGTGTTGCATATTTTTGAGTATACTTATTTCGAGTATAATCGTTTATTTTGAAAATGGCGACAGTCACTTTTCGAGAAAAATTAGTTAAAACTGCTTACGGTTACCAAAATTGTAAAAAGAATAAAAAGGAGAGAGGCTTGTATAATTTTCATAATAAACGATTCATATTTCAATGATGGTGATAATCGTTTTTTACAATTAGAGAGGATAGTTTATATTGCGATGTAAATATATATTTTAATATAAATATTAGTTCAATTTCGCTATTGCTCAATGTTTGTAAGTTCTCACTAATCGTCATTAAACTGTGCCATTTGTTGATTAAAATATCATTAGTATTATTTATTGTAATATTAGAAATAAGATTTGTTAAATCAGAAATGTTACAGAACACATGCGCGACAAGAAAACTGTATATTACGCTATTGATTGATCGTTAAAACTGTTTTCAATACCTTCAACACGACACGACATTGTACCACTATAATTACCAATAGATTGCGGATTTTTATGCATTTATGGCATGTGCAGTCTTGCAAAATACAATGGAATAAAAAGTCTAACCCTTAAGAGAACTTTCGGAGTTTATTTAAACAATCCAACAACTCGGTTAACATTTTCAATATTCATTTCTGTCAATTTAAAAATATAAATCATAGTAATAAAACTAAAACTATCCTAAGTCTTGAAAAGTCGACGCATACAGGAAGATTCAGCTGAATGTGCCTCCTAAATTGTAAACTATTTGGTAAAAAAATGATTGAAATAGAAGTTGCATTGGTATTATTCCTATTTTACCGAGATGTAAAGGTCACCTTGAGTTTCTTTCTCCTATTTTAATGTTGTGGTCGAAGAGAAAATGGAATACTGAAGAAAAAGCTGCGAGGGTGTACGAGATGAAAAACAAATAGTTACCAAGATACTCTCTATAAATGATAGAGTAAGGCTATTATCTCCGTAACTGTCGCAACGGTCTCTACCATATCTGTTACAATGTTACCCCCACCACTGGGGAGATCCTCCTCGGAACCAGTCAAGCTCTAATTACGCTGGTCGACCGAGCCAGCGAGGGGTCACGTGCCGTTGAGACGCAGACTAACGCAGACGAAGCAAAAGATCGCAACTTTTCTAATTTTTCAATATTTTTTTTCTGAAACTTTCACCACCGTGTCACTTAGCTGAATCGCCCTGTACTAGCATAAACTCGTGTGAGAATGAATGAAACCTACACCTTAGTGTTTAATGAGAATTCGGAGAATCTTGTTAAATAATTCTTTTGTTATTGCCGCTTTGGCGCACCAGTGCTTAGAAATGGAAACATCCGCAGTCTAATCGTCAGCGTGACCATAATTGTTCGAGAAACGCCATCACGACGAAGTGGAAGCATCGTTACGACACACTGTAAAAACATTGTAACATTAAAATTAAGTGGACTACCGTTGCGCGCGTGGAAAGAAAAAAGAAGTATGTTTGTGCACCGTAGAGAAAGTTGCGTTCTTGATACATACCAAGCAAGTGGACTACTCGAAGCAACAATTTCACTGCCGGAAGACTATCGAGCATTGTCGCAGTCATTTCATTCTCAAAACATTGTCAGAACAATCGTGTGTCCTTTCTAGGGAACGAGAGACGTTCGAGCAACGCGTAGCACGTTCGAATAACTTTTAAATTAAGCAAGTCACTAAACAAATCGTATCATACTGGTTTATCTGTGTATACGTTCTCATGTATCATTGACGATGAGTCGGTCGCCACGGATTAGAGTCGAGATTCCGCGCTGATTCGCGCGGAACGCTTTATTTCATGTACAATACTCATGTATAAATTTCAAGTAAAGTAGTGAATGAAATCAAACGAACTCTCTCCTTGAATTGCGCAGCTCTCAGACTCGACGATTGAGGAATTCAACCTGGGGTCATTCGTCGCTATTCATCGTTAACCCTTAACCGGTATACTGGTATACCTGTAGACTAGCTTCTTCTTTTTTCACTTCTTCAGAACATTTGAATTATTTAGTCTTAAATAATATACTTAAAGGTATCCGAAACAAATTTATAAAAAATTTTCGTAAGGTCCTAGGATGACAATTTATAAGCTAACTAAACGATATACCACTTAAGGGTTAATTTAAACGTGAGACTGTAGTGTAGGCAAATTTACCGAAATTTTTAATATTTGTTTATCGGTATTTAACATTAGGTTTACGGGACTCGTCAAAATGACGAATTCTAATATTTTTAATTTACGATTGTTGAGCCTGTAATCCATGAGGAGGTATTAAAAAAATAGTTTTAGTGCTCCGTAAGCCTAGTGTTAATAACGAATTACTAATTAAATTGTTATGTTGCGCAAACTTGATTGCATAGACCAGTAGAAAATCGAAAAAATATGATTAAATGTGTTAGGGATTCATTTGTTGACTGCTCTTAAAAAACGTCTTGAAATTTTTTAAATTTGATCTCTCCGAAATAAATTACGATACTGAATATGATACTGAAAAATAGTATAACAAAAATACGGATCGGTTAATATTTTAAAAACAGACCATCAATTGCTGAGAAGACCATTTCCAACTGGCTAAAAATAAAGAATAAAAATTCGACTGCATCAGAATTAAAGAATCGGTGGTATAATATTAATCCGTTTTATTTTACAAGTGTCCCCATTGTGTCCGATTCCTCAATCACAATAACTTTATAATTTAAGCCCGCATCCGTCTAACACGCGCACGCTAACTCGTACGCTAAAATAGTAATTGAACAGGCATGATCGAATAGAGAGCTCTCCGGGGAAGGAGGTCCACGATTCGCAAAAACTGCGTGCAGCTTAACATTTTAGAACGGTGCTCTACAGTGGGAGAACGATAGCTCATTGTTAGTCTCTTCTCCGAGCAGTGCATGCGTGTACGAGCGTGTAACTATAACAGCGCTGTCCATTAATGGGGCACCTGACCCACTTATGCCCCTCTCCATACCGTATTCTGATTGTATAGAACATGCACAGGTAGCACCGTTTCTACGGGAACAGAGGGCGAGAAATAATAGAGTGAAACAGAGAAGTCAACGGTGACAGTGCGAGGGAAGAGCTCCAACTAACAATAAGCTCTAGAGATTACGCTTGTCTCCGGTGATCAGTATGAAAATGATCAATATGTATGTCCTGTAAAAATCCTCTTCACTATCTCTAAGCTGTCGAGCTGTACTATATTTCAGTTTAAGTGGCGAGCGTCCCCGCGCTTCCCCTACGGCCCGATCACGTGACGCATTTTCTGTTGTTATGTCACGTGACGAATCCGGTAATGACAGAGAGAGGGAAACCGTGTTCCCCTCGATTTCCCCTGTCTGACGTCACTGAGCAGTTGACTCAGAAGGTTGAAATTAATGTCTGAAGTATGAATTAAGTGATGGACCGACTTGGTACTTAGGTAAAACAATGAAATCGAATAGGCACTCTGTATGGACACTGAGGTTGAAAATTTTTCTTCGAACCTCTCGCATTTTTCCACGAACGTCCAATATATCTCGGATTTGACCGAACAGAAATATTGACCGGTTGTTGTCCTGTTCGATTGAACAGAATAATTTGAACGCGAAAATAAATAGAGGAGAAGCTATTATTCTATCGGTTATTTTGCTACACGAATGAACAACCCAATTTTTTTACTGGTTTTTAGCCACAACTTCATTCGGATTCATCGGGCGCAGTCACAAAGCCGCCATACAATAACACCGTACTCCGACCAGGTAAATGAATTCATGGTCGAAACATTTTTGGTATCGCCGATAAAAATTCATCGTTCTAATTCAGAGCAGCGACCAGCCGTCGTGACGTCATCCTGCCAAAGGAAAATTGCATTGAAAGTTTGTCCGTGTTATAATTGCCGATGGGATTGACACGATTTATCGTTCGTATTGGCACGGAATAATTTTTTCTTGTTTTTCTGGATTGAACAATCCACTCCTGAAATACAACATGGCGCGTCCCGATTATTGTACTGAGACCGTCTCGTGAAAGAACGGATAAACAATTACAACTAGACTGCTTCTAGCATGATTTTATTATGGCAATCAGTAGATGAGACGTTGTAGCTTTCCAATGTAACAAACGTTACATTGTTTTTATTCTACTGAAATTATTAAGGGACAAAATTAATTTCTATTTAATTTTGCAATTAATACGGAGCAGTTTTATTTTTCATGAAAATCTGCGGTATAATTGTTACATACACTTTGAATATTTGAATAATGGACAAATAATTTACTAATAATTTGAAAATTCCTACTTTCTAAAAGACAGAATTAAAAATTTCTATTTAAACCTTTAACATCTACTACTTGATACTTTAATATTTACAACAAAAATGTAGCAATAATTCAATAATCCGTCTAAATAAAATCAGAAACAATGAAGAATGGAAAGTAAAATACGAAATAATGTAAAAAAAACAGATTTTTAGTCTAAAAGACGTTCCATGTGATGTTCTTCAGCAAGTATAGTGATAGGTAATTGCGTCGTAAACAATCTGACCTCTTTGATCAACGGTTTACAAGCTTTTTCACGGAACGTTTCCGTCGCGTCATCTTTTTCTGTCACCGAGTTGCCAGTAAAACACGTTTCTCTTTTCCCTTCATGTTTGTATTTACCTCCTCATTTTTCTACGGCTGACATTTAGTTCGACAGTTGCTCTCGCTTCTTTCTTGTTGCGTTTTAAGGGGGAGGATAAAAAACAGGTAAAAGAACGGCAGAGTGACAGTATGTTGCAACGTTCAGTCGCGTTCAATGAAGCCATCCGGATCAAAACTTGAAGACTAGCCACCTCCACGACGTCCAATGCGATCACAACATTTTTTGGGCACCCTGTATACGTATATAATACCACTGGAAAGATATTTTACGTAAAATCTTTTTTTATGAAATCATGGTAATATCGACGTTTTTTCGCAATTCGAAAATTCAAACTTTTACTTTTAACAACTTATTTTTATCTGTTCTCACTGACATTTCTCTAATGTGAGAATAGTTTTTTCGAAAATCCACATTTCAAATAAAAGTTATTAAAAAGTTCTCCGATTTTTTCGATTCCTGATGTAAGGGTGGACGTTCAACGTTTTAGATAATTTTTTAGAATTTGAATTTTCGCCTAATTAGTAAAACAGTGAAAACATTTGAAGAATTGAAAAATACTCTTATATTATTTCCAGCTTATAATCACTAAGGAAAGAAATGGACGTCTATGCGGCTGCTGCACCTTGATATTATGCAGACAATTTTCATTTTGCATAAACATGCGCAGTCTACGATAAAAGCAGGTAGGTGCAATTTAAAACATTAGGAAGATTAAAACAATTTTCAAAAATCAATATGTAATTTTCAGGGTATTAAAATTGTTAATGAAAGAAATAAAGTATTCAGTTTCTTTATTGTACAATTAATGCAGAGAATTGTTATTTTATATAAAGATATGCTCACCGATACCCATTAAATCCCTGTAACTGGAATAATTTTTCAAATTCTTCAAATTCATAATAAATAAATGAATGAATCAAAAATAAACGATACGACAAAATAAAACAGTAACATTGCAACAAAATTTTTTATTCAAAATATTAAACAACAAGAACAAAACTTCGCGAGAAACCCAATAGTCGATCGATACGATTCTAAAAATTTATTGTATTATAAACAGTATTGTAATTCGTGATACACGTGAATATTAATGCGAGTCACTGTGTATTACACACTGTTCCGTCAGAATCCTTGAAATTGGATGCCCCAATTTTGGTGACCCCGTGGTACTACTTAAGGGATCTGTGCAGGTTATTTGCACGAGAAAATCTGCTATCACTTTCTATTAGCCGGTAGACGAAACAGTAAGGACCGAGTGTATACGAAGTGATAGAGTACTCGCCGAGAGGCGAAACTCCGGCCTTTTTCCGAAGCCAATTATCTGCATATCAGCGTGCACCTGTCGCTAAGTAGTGCAACCGTGAATCTGGCCCCTGCAGAGAATCCGAATCATAACGGTGAAATTTACACGTTCGTTATAAGCGTTTGGTATGGCGACAGATTTCATAGTTATAATTAAGCTGTTGATCATTAGGCAAATATTAATTTGTATGGGTTAACTTACAAGAAAGTTACATTTAAAAAGAATTTCAATTTAGCAATTGAAGACTGCTTTCTTTCGTGTATTGGGGGTTCTACTATATTACTTAATCTCTTTTGAACAGTTATGACGAATTTTAGAATAATACTATGTTATAAATACTCCAAATATCATGCTGTGCATCAGGCCTGGGCAATTTCTTCCCCCAATTCCCTCCACTAATGTATTCTTTACCCCACTACCAATGTACTCTTTACCCCACTACCACTGTACTATTTCCTACACTACCAGCTTACTGGTGCCCTACCAATGTACTACTTTCCCCAATACTAGTGCACCAATTCTCTCCACCAATGTACTGTTTCCCCCACTGCCAGTTTTCCGGTTTCCCCACTACCAATGTACTGTTTTCCCTACTATCTGTACACTAATCCGCCCCTCCCACCAATGTACTGTTTCCCCCACTACCTGTTCCCCCACTGCCAGTGTACCGATTCCCCCACTACCTGTTCCCACACTCCCAGTGTACCGATTCCCCCCACCAATGTACTGTTTTCTCCACTGACAGTTTACCGGTTCCCCCACTACTGTTCCATCATACTCTGATTGGTCCCCGATTTCCGTTAATAACTCCTGAATAAAAAAGTGGAGAATATTTTCGCAAATGAAAAAGTAACGCAGTACACAGGATGTGTTTGCATTTCCTATGTGCATATATTTAATATCTAGATAAATATGTAAAGTGTCTTACTATTTTATCCAGCACTATAGGAAAGGGTTCAATTTCTGGTTGAACCGAAAGGAGAATATTCGTTTTGTGAAAAAACCGGTCGAAAATCGACCGCAACGGCAAACCCAGAGAAGGGATTGTAGTCATGATTTTACGTAGGAAATGGGCCGTCATCTAAATAATACGATCTAAGGACAGTTCCGTTGTTCCCCGAACGTTAAGCGGCACATATCGGATCTTGTTGACTCGCGATGGTGTGGGTGAAACGGTTCCGGCGAAGTCCCGGTTTTCCTTGAGCAGTGACGGGCTTTGTGTTTAAGATTTTCATCGAAGCGGAAATGGTTGTTGCGTGCATTCAACTGTATTGATATAATCTTGCTGTTTTCCTACATCTTCTGTAAATAGAAGCGAAGATATTATTTAGTTCAGCGGCTTTTCTAATTTCTTGTCAGCGGTTTCATTAAGTTTTATTCACTGATGACCTATTTTATTTAATGAATCGCAATACCGTGTAGAATTAAAAAATATTTCTGTTTACGACAATACACCTTGGAGAGATAAAGATTTTATGTTTCCGTATGTAATTTAATTATTCGTTAACCTCAAACAGAAATAACGTAATCGTTATTCGCTATTAGTTGATTAGTAATGGGGCAAGCATGTGAAGCAGTGATAATTAATTGTATAGTTAATTAATTGCCAACCGAGTGTACAAAATAATTCGTGAATGTTTGGCCACACAATAATTAAAACCACCTGATAATGAAATATGATAATAAAATTCGTACTGTAGCAGGAGGATGGGTTTACGCAGGATGAATTCGGTTTTGACAAAGGAATATCTGGGAACATAGGATTGTATATTCTTTAAAGGATGGGTTTTTACATTTTTT
>CM052211.1:2005808-2038840 GCA_028454225.1 Lasioglossum leucozonium | reverse complement strand
GTGGTCAAGTGGTCAAGTGGTCAAGTGGTCAAGTGGTCAAGTGGTCACCTGGTCAAGTGGTCAAGTGGTCAAGTGGCTAGTTAACATTAAATCTACCGCCACCTCCCTTCTTAAGCGTACTGGCGTTTCGCAGTCAAAGGATTAAAAACAGAAGGTGAGTTATTATTTCGGACCCTGATATTTTCTACAATCGTTTATACAATTTGGTATCGCGTTCGGATAATAAAACATTTGTCTTTCTATTCAAATGCTCTGCTTTGAATACCCTCCGAATCCTTTTTCGGTGAGGTCAATCCTCCACGTATCGATTCTCACTCTTACAGAACTGTTGTTCTTCCTTGGAAAAGTGGATCAGAGAAAGTGTCCTTGCCTTAAGTGCCCGTCTATAGTTGCAACTTCAACATCTGCAAGCCATCGGCAAGTACCAACGGAGCAGCGCCGCGCCGAGATCGAAGGACACTGTGTCTGAACAGTGTCATCGTTTCCAGTATAGCTCAACCACCCTTGTTTTAGTTGGTCCTTGAGATGTTTGTGGGAGAATGTCTCACCCTTTTGTTTCTCACGAGTGGAGAATTTATATGATCGAATATCTGGAGACTACTGGAGCTGGACGATAAATTTAGATAGCAATATCGTGGCTCCGAAAAGTGTTCGTGCACATAGACGACATTTATTCAAGTTAAATTTGTTATTATTCTTTTCCGTTATTCTCTTCTGTTAATCATTTGCCAACATTATCATGTAGTGGGTTCTCAAATCATTATGACTTTATTATGAGATTCAATTTTTAAATGGCAGCCTATCTATACTGAATTCTTATTAGTTTTTTTTTTATGAACACGATAGATTTTTTATGTGCATAGTAAATATAATTTTCGTACTGTGACTCTAATGATTTTATCATTCGTTGTACGATCTAGTATATTTTTATTATACAGAATAATTTATTTTTAATGTAGAATAATTTTTCTTAATATATTTCTTCTAGATATATTAATGTTTCTGTAATCCTTAATGGAAGAGCTATCGTTTCGGACTGTAGCTCAATAATTTATGTTTCTGATTACTATATGGCAGCCATAGTTAAATAAATAAAATACATATGCATATAGTGCAAATGCATAAAAGTATGCAGTCAAGATGAAGACGTTCTTTTTAAATAAATAAAAGCGACATGCTCGGGCGAGAGTACTTCCAGTAAAAAAATAACACGGATAGAAAAGCGAGTGAACATGCAGGTAACAAAGTCTGCGGTGCACTACTCACAATCCTGCGTGCAACGGCCAATTTTCCAGCAGCGAAAAGCAATTTCGTCGGTTCTCGACTACAAAAGGTATTGCTCGAAGAATCACTTGACAGGAACCGTAGAAAGTCACTATATTTGTTCCACCGATAGTACTCAATGAATTCTCAATGTGTCCTCCTGAAACGTTTCACCTGGAAAATTGTCACTCCATAGTTTCCAGTTCAAATTCGAGTTACAATTTTGAGTATCTTCTTTGACACTGTGAATTACATATGAAATGTAAAAGAGTACATGTAAATGTCATCATTATAAACAATCTTCCACAACAGCGAATTTTGCCTTTTTTAATTGACTGAATATTGCTTCAAATCACCTCAGGAACTTCTCGTTTCCGGGAATTGAAGGAATTTTGGGACACCGTGTATAGAATACGTGTTTGATTGCAATCTAAACATACAACACTAAAGGATTGGACGAATACCTTTTGAAACACCGTGTTCCGGTTCGGTGATTCGGCAGTGGGCTCTACTTCTTGCGAAGTGAACCAATATCCCCTGTTCCGCCTCGGCTGTCAAGAAAACCAGAATGCTAAGCGTGGTGCGAGCTAGTGCCATCTGCGTCGGCCGAGGGAATCGCTGTCATTAACTATTCTCGTTATCCTTTCATAACAATGACACTTGAAGAGGGTCTGAAGTATAGTAGAAGCACCATCCGTAGCCACCGATGTTTCTACCGACGTGTATATGTATATATATATATATCGTCTACTAGTTGGGATTGTTGAAATTGAATCGTTCGGGGCTAAAGCGGATCAGTACAGGTTTGTTTCAGAATCTTCTATAGTTAGCCCTTCACAAGGTTACTATATTTATTCCAGCAAGAATTCGAGCAAGAGAAGTACGAGGAACCAACGAACTGAAACGAAATTGCTACTTCGTACGACTTTGATGAGATCCGTAACTGTAACTGCTTAGATCTATGTATACGGTGGATCAGATAAAATTCTTTACGAAATCACAGCATATATAGGGTGTTTCTTTTAATATTGCGCCAACATTGTCGCATTAATTAGTCAAATTAATTACTTTCCTATGCAATATCGTAGTACGCAGCATAATATTTAAAGACTCCTCGACTCTCGTTAAATTGTTTTAATATTTCATAATAGGTGCGTCGCGTATAACCCTTACACGTTTCACAGGGTGAACATTCATGGATTTACTATTTTCGAAAATAATGCATCGCAGTGGAAATTTTGAAATCCTAGATTTTTCAGAATTCTGGAAATAGCCTTATCACAAATTTCTGCAGGACAGCATTACGCGAAAAAAATTTTCAGGAAATAAAGTGAAATTACTCGTCGGTTTAAGACTAATGAAGGTCAATATTTTTTTTCACTAAGAATTCGACATTCTTCCATATTTTGCTATAAAAAATATAGCATTGCATTTAAAAAAACAAAGTCGAATCTCCGAAACGCTCGTACCAATAAAAAAATACACTGCATAACGTACCCCTTCAGACCATGCAACTCCTGTATAAAAAATTTTATCGCGCAACGTATACTTTGGAAGTTATAGAGGTGTGCAAGTTGCATGGACCATCCTGTATATCGATTTTCGACGGATATGAAATTAAAAATAGGTACACACCTTTACAAGGGTATTTTCATATAATTTCGAATGATAATATGGACAAAACGAAGTGCCATAGGGAGTAGAAGAAAATTCATGCTTGCACAGAATGTTTGCTTGCAAAATGCTTGCAACGTAAAATATATAACTGGTTCAATTATGTTGCTTTTTCAAACTCATTAATTTTATTTTCGTTGACGCTGGTTTCTGTTAAAACTCGCTCCGCGAATGTGTTCCGCAGTTTTTACCGTTTCTAACGCCCGTCCTCCTTTATTTGATTTATTTTCAAGATAGAGAGCTTCTATCGCAACAGCGAGAGTGTTTCTTTTACTAATTGTAAGCCCGCGACGATGAATGCTCGTTCGCGTTCCTCATTTTACCTGCGCATTTCGAAAATATAAAAGCGTACACAGGGTGCGGAGACATTATTGATTCAGCCGCACAACAGTAGAACTGTTAAAACTTCGTCAACAGCTCTTTACCCTTCTTCATATCATAACGAGACTCCAGATGCTCTTTTCTCTCAATGTATTTTCCAGCCTGCTGGTTATGTTTACGCGTTAATTTGTTTCAATGTTCATGCAACGCAGTAGCTATTTCTCCCGCTAACTAGCAAAGCAAAATCTTTGAAGGTTGGTAATACAGAACATATAACATCAAAAGCTTACTCTCCACGATTCTACATTCTGTGGTAACTTTTGTTTTATGAACAATTTGCGGACCTTTATGCAAAATAAAAATTTTCTACCTGGATTTCAACAAACTGGAGTGAAATAGAAATTCATTTTCTGTCTCAATATGATTAATGGCTGGAAAGTAACATAACAGCATTTTTAAATTCTCCTAACTTCCAAAGTTTATACTGTCTTAAATTGCACCAGCTCACTTTTGCCATAAATGCATAAAATCCGCCGTCTCATAACAAATATTTCAATGTTGACTTCTCACATATGATTCTGTATCTCTATTCAAATTTCGCAGTCATAGTGTGTGCGCCATGAAAGGATAAGTTAAACCAAATTATCAATTTCTGAGTAACGTTTGTTTCGTGGAATCACTAAACTAGAAGTGGAATTGTTTCGCAAATTGAAAGTGCTGAGGTGCTGCTTTGAAATGCATTAATTTTCATTCTGTCTGTAGCAAGAGTAATTAATACATACCAAATGAAACAGTAAATTATTATTTACTCTTATTATTTTATTATTTATTTTTATTAATAACACTTGCATTACAACTAGACTGTGGATTTGATGCATTTATGACAAAAATGGTTAGATGAAACATAAAGTAGATGAAATTAATATATACTCACATGTACCACCTATTAAAATTATTGTAATAACAAATCAATTTCTAACCGCCATTCCTTCTAATTGATGCAGGCAATTTTTATCCTGCACAAAGATCCACAATTTACTGACAAAATTTCGAATAGTTGAATCTAAGGTTACGAGGGTAACCGACAGTAATTTGTTATTTTTACGACTGTTTCGAGCAAGCTGTACCTCAACTGTCGACAAATTAGCCGCAGAACAGGAGCTTCCAGAGACAATTTGTCACGTCACACGTTTTAACGTACACATACATACCTTTTTAGCATCCCGGTTCCCGAAACTAAATAGCGATGCCGTGTCATGAACCTCGAGGTGTGAAGTAGTCCTCAACAGATTCGCTAGGCGTGTAACCGATGCGGGCCTCCTCATGGTGCATTTTCACCCCCATAAGCGGCGCGGTGTTCGGCGACACAACTAATTTCTGGGACGAGCGACACTGAACACACAAAAATCAAACACACAGACGTAATCGTAATCGTGAGGTTAATTAAGGTAAACGCGACAACTCTCTTCAGTCAATATATACACGCGTTAGCTACCTTCTAGGCAAGTTTCATCCTAACAAACACAGAAATTGAAGACAACTGTTAGGAACAATTATCGGGATCTGGTAAAATACACCTAGTCAGCCGAACCTGCCATGGCAGCAGATTTGCAGCAGATTTGCAGCAGACGGTTGGTACAGCGCACCCTGCGCCATCTAGCGACGATTCTAGTGACTGCAACTCTTGCGTTTTCAACGATAGATGGCGCGCATATACATTTAACCCTCTGCATTATAATAATTTGTTAACAGCAGGCTTATAACTACAATTAAGTTTGGAAGAGATATTATATTTTTTCATACCTATATATAAGAAACTATTTTATAATGAGTTTCTCTCTTTAATAAAAAAAAAAAGAAAAATTTAATCCTATACATATAAAACATTTATCTATTCGTATTCATTTAACAATTATTTCTCAGAATCAATTAGATTCAGCAAAATTAAACTGATAAATGCAAATTGTTAGTTCAAAGTATGGCAGATCTACGCTCTCAAACAAAAAGGTAGGTTGGTTCCTTAAAAAAATATAAATTAATTTATAATTTTAATATCACATTGATGATTACAACTGAGGTATCAACATTAATGCGAAAATGAATGGTTAGAATTTTACTTAAAAACACGAATCAAAAGAGTTTGTGCGTTTGAACAGATAAAAATAAAATGGAACGTTATTAAAACTTTTTGAAGGTTTTTATATTCAATGAAACTCGCATGTTCAACATCCAATTTAGAATTGAATAATTAAAAATAAATTCAGATGAAAATATTTAAATTCAGTTGTCGCGTGTTTCGATAGGTTATCAAGTGGTCGGATTTTATGTTTAATTTTCCTTTCTATTTTTTCCGATAGAGAAATTCGAGCAAGAGAACCATAGTCTGCTCGATCGTGTTTTTGCGCAACGGTAGTAGACACCTGCAAAACAATCGAATACGCACACGATTGCCCCGGCATTCAATGTATGCTTCCGAATGCTATATCACGACATTTATTCGCGTGGTAGAATTTCACTGGTTATCCACGATAACCGCAGGTTAATTCAACGCATGTGAGTGTAAATACGTGGCCCCCTTAAAAGTTTCCATCATTCTGCAGTTTAGATCGATACCTCGGCCTGCTACTCGTTTGTTAATGCGAAATTAACGGCAAACAAATATTTCCGATAAAAAAGGGGGTAGTGGGTGATCACACTATTAGAGAAGCTTGCACAAATTTACGAGTTTACATTGAAACAATCAATTTTTACATGGAAGTCCAGCTAAACTGAACTTCACTTATTTTTATGAATTATAAAATTATAAATATTCGCTCAAGATTAATAAATATATTTTTTATAGTGTGAGTAATAATTTTATTCCTATTTATTGGAAATGAATTTCATGATTAATTTTAATTTTGCAAATAAAGAAAAGTGTACATTTACCGTAGGTAATCAAATTACTACAGTCATAGTCATACGAAATATATGTTTATTAACCATGTGACGGATAATATTTCATAAACTACATTATATGTATAGATGGAAGCTTAAAAGCTTGTTATTTAAAATAATGGCATATCAGGAGAATCTTCTGCCTGCATTTCTTATTAGCCTTGATCAGTATGTCATTAAGAAGAGTGTGGACGAAGAAGTGGCAATCAACTGGGAACAAACCCCCCTGATCGACTCCGTAATCTTACGATATAGGATAAAATGATAACATCCGCTCCATTTTTTCATGTCCCGTGAAATTAGTGGAAAAAATAATAGAGTATGTACATGTTATCGGTATATAATATTTTTGCCTAGGGAATAGCACGTTGCGCGTGATTTATGCGATACTAATTTCAATAAGAGCAGGTATGCAATAACGTGTCACCCAAGACGTAGAAAATAACAGGCAAGAAAATTTATTAAGGACGTATCGATTTTAAAATGGCGATGGTGGATATTGGGTGGCTTGAAAATGTAAATCCTTTTCGCAAAAATTTTCACTCAATAACGTTCTTCCTACTTGTTCATTCGGCCTGACAATGCAAATAATCAAAGCAACAGACTGTAAAGTACAACAATATTATTCAGCTACGTCCAGATTTTTATTATAATTAATATAATATATCTCAACTCAAATGTTTAATATGCTGCGAGGCTCGCGGAATTTATGAAATAGTTAATATAATGATTCATTATTCGCGAACAACAAACGTGTAATTTAAGCCACAGTGTTAACGGGAGAAATATTGTATAGAGGTCAAATTAACAATATAATTAAGAGACTGTGAAAACTGGCTTCAGCGTTCCCACTGCGTTCGTTTGATTCCTACATATTTAATGATTCCATTACGAGCTACAGAGAAGTTCAACCATGGTTTATGGTGCACTTTAGCGCTCCGTTCATATGTATTTCATGTTGATCTTCCACGTGTGAATATATTGTTTATAAACATTCCGTTGATTGCACTAGAAAATCGGAACAGTTCCATTTATTATCAAGAATATTTTATTTCTAGGTATTCGTTTACCCGAATTGGAATGAGATGAAAACTCGGTATCTATATTGCTAAATATGCAGCTGGCAATTTTTAATTAATTGGTAATAATGATACACGTTACAGAAATAGTTATTATACTTTAACAGTTACAAATATTTTTGATAAGTTACAAATATTAAAAAATTAAAATTAAATAAATTCTTTTTATTCCAAATTATCCGCAAGTCTAATTTTTTCTTAGTTTTTCAGAATAATTGACGGTCTGCTTATTTTTTAAATTTTCAATACAGATTCACATGAAAAAAGGTTGTTAGCAACAAATTCTAGTATTTTCTTTATAATTTTGACCAATTGAAATTTAAAAAAAATTTTTTTCCACGATGTTAAAAGAGTTATCGTTCTTGCAAAAATGTCCGAATGTTATTGTAATTCACTGTATGTATTTCAGTGATATGTCTTCGGGGAAGGAAGAATGAATGTTGTATACGTACTGCTTTGCATTTTCCAAGGCTTTAAAAGAGCACTCTCTGATAATCATGCGGGAAACATGCTAATTACGTGCTCACAATCCCATATTCTTGACGATAATCCTTGTTAATATAAAAGCAACTTTAGGATACAACCGGAATACGCATTCTACACGCTCGCAGGAAATTCTAGATTCTCTGTGGATTATTCTGTCTCATCATGAATATTCCCAAGGAGAACCTGGAAATTCTAGGAATGCTGTAGTTTGTTATTACATGAGCCTCCGTAACTTTGTGGGTACGCAACGAAACTAAAAAGACTGTTCAACACGAATACGATGAATCGATTGCGAACTTCGCGAAGAAGAATATAATATAAATTGTTTCGTCAACAACGACAGAACTTTGTTATTAAACTTCTGAACTGTATTCTCTGCAGTGTTGTGCACGTACAGACGATTGAACAACATTAAATATTTTTCTTTTAAATGGAATTTATGATTAATATTAGTCTGTTGCTTGAATCTGTCAGTCTACTGTTATACCTCTATTAATAATCGAACATGTGAATAGAATTATTAATTTGGTACGAAATTGTCGAAATTGTTTCATGTAACACCTCCGGCATTGTGTATTTGATAAAAGGCAGTATATTATAGTTAAATCTCATTTTATTTAACCGATCTCATTCACACGATCTATTCTGCAAATTTAATTCTGCTGCTTTCAACGTATTAAAATTCCGTGATACACAAAGCAACAGAGAAAGTATTATGTCAGAATATTAACGTGAGTAATTGTACTATTTGTTTTCAGAATATTCAGAATTGAACAAAAGTGATGAAAGTCCCTTTCCACTAAGGCCGTTACAATGAGGATAGGACGCGCCTCGCCAGTCGCGAGTAGCTACGAGGGTACGTAGGGTGGGGCAACGAAGACCCACGAGACACCAGTGAACGCGACGAAGGCACCCGCAGCACGGAAGAAAAGATGGTGGGGGGAGCAAGCGTGTGATATCCAGTGAGTGAACAGAATCCATATTAAACGGAAAAATAACATTTAGAATACCCTTGAAGTGTATACAGTAATTCTGTCGTAATAACATAAAAATCTTTACGATAAACAAACTCAAAACTTTCATATCTCGATAAGCGAGCAAAATATTAGATCGTGCGGAAAGTAATTTCGTTCAAGTAAAGTCGTATAGCTCAATCTTCTGCTAATAGAAAACAGAAATTCTACGAGCACGGGATCTCCAAGTTGCCAGAAAAATCGCAAAAGCTCATGGAACAAAATGTTACAAAACTTATACTAAAAAATATTAGCTATCATCTTCCCTTGAGAAAACGAAATCACTTTCCGAACAAACCCGATAGAATATAACAACTTGTTACATTGTATGCTTTCAAGCATGGGCCAAATAGTTTACACATATGATTTAGACGGCCGATCGAATCACGCCGCATACACGAAACGATGGTATTTTTCAGGTTACAACCGCGGGCGGTGGGCTCCCCGAGTGAGCGTTAACAGTTTCGAAACGAAGTTCGACAGGATGGAAAATGGCGGCGATCATGCTCGGGAAAGGGTCATCGCGGGACTCCGCATCGTATCGCTGATGAAAGCGGTACTTACACAGCCATCGGGAAGGCGCTTTACGAGGGAGCGTAAAAGTGGACCAGCCGTAAAAGTGGTGGCGGATGAAATCACAATTGCTTAATGAATTTGCGGGGGTACACGGTGAATTGGGGTCGGTGCCGCCTAACTGCGCTCGCATTAGCCCGTTGCTCCCGAGAGAGAGAGGGAGAGAAGAGTGAGAAGGAGAGGAGAGGGGACGATGTAGGGAACCCCGGTCGTGCAGGGGTGAAGGGGGTAGGGGAGGGGGGCTATTACACCGAATTCGCCCAGGAATTTGCATATATAACACAAGCAGAGACCCCGGCTGCAGAAGAGGAGGCAGGGGATCCCGGATAAGTGGCTGTCTTTGAGTAGCTGAAACATAAGGATTATTCAATTAATATATTCATTGAAGTACACCGGAGACCTAGGAAAATTTACCGTCGACTCCCACCTTGCCGTGGAAAAATGGGTCGAAGTGCCGTTTAATGCTAACGTCCGGTATAATCCGACACACACGCGCGCCCGCACACATTCACACACACTACAGCCTGATTGATCGAAAACGACGTACTTCGTGGCAAGCTGCTATTAGACGCAATGTCAACGTTACCTGCGTCGCGTCGTGCAACGTGGAACAAGTCGCCGCGACAAGATGCACGATTGATTGAATTATACATATTCAAGAATGTCGGACAGATTGTTAGTCGGGGGACGCGAATTCAATCTCCTCTCCGCCGTGCACGGTGACTCCGAAAATTATTGGCACAGCAAATTTTCGATTTCTGAAACATTGTCGATGCCTAAACTGTTATTATTTCGACACTAAGAATACGCCTGGCCTCACTTTGCGGAACATCTACACTTTTAAGCAGTGGCCCCCTGTTCAACTTGATATTGTCGATAACATTTAATAGAATGAGTCCTTTTTTCTTTCATTCTTTCTTTATACTCGTACAATATACAGGGTTCGGCCGAATAACATGACCAGCGGACAGGGGGCTACAAGTGAATATTAATCGAAAAAGAGGAATAACATTGTTTCGTATGACGCATGGTTTTCGGAAAAATCGCGGTTGAAGCTCCGTCCGATTCGCGTGTTCTGTGTACGCAGGAAGTAGAATAGGTCGGTCATGATCAGACGCGTCAGACTCGGTTTCCTCGGAAACGAAGGTTCGGATGAAAAAATTTTATTCTATATTTTTCTCTTATTTTCTCATAAGGAATCACCTCGTGCCCACTTATACATGTTATTCGGCCGCACCCTGTATATTGTACGAGTATAAAGAAAGAATGAAAGAAAAAAGGACTCATTCTATTAAATGTTATCGACAATATCAAGTTGAACAGGGGGCCACTGCTTAAAAGTGTAGATGTTCCGCAAAGTGAGGCCAGGCGTATTCTTAGTGTCGAAATAATAACAGTTTAGGCATCGACAATGTTTCAGAAATCGAAAATTTGCTGTGCCAATAATTTTCGGAGTCACCGTGCACGGCGGAGAGGAGATTGAATTCGCGTCCCCCGACTAACAATCTGTCCGACATTCTTGAATATGTATAATTCAATCAATCGTGCATCTTGTCGCGKCGTGCAACKTGKWMCAMGTYGCACGACGCGACAAGATGCACGATTGATTGAATTATACATATTCAAGAATGTCGGACAGATTGTTAGTCGGGGGACGCGAATTCAATCTCCTCTCCGCCGTGCACGGTGACTCCGAAAATTATTGGCACAGCAAATTTTCGATTTCTGAAACATTGTCGATGCCTAAACTGTTATTATTTCGACACTAAGAATACGCCTGGCCTCACTTTGCGGAACATCTACACTTTTAAGCAGTGGCCCCCTGTTCAACTTGATATTGTCGATAACATTTAATAGAATGAGTCCTTTTTTTCTTTCATTCTTTCTTTATACTCGTACAATATACAGGGTGCGGCCGAATAACATGTATAAGTGGGCACGAGGTGATTCCTTATGAGAAAATAAGAGAAAAATATAGAATAAAATTTTTTCATCCGAACCTTCGTTTCCGAGGAAACCGAGTCTGACGCGTCTGATCATGACCGACCTATTCTACTTCCTGCGTACACAGAACACGCGAATCGGACGGAGCTTCAACCGCGATTTTTTCCGAAAACCATGCGTCATACGAAACAATGTTATTCCTCTTTTTCGATTAATATTCACTTGTAGCCCCCTGTCCGCTGGTCATGTTATTCGGCCGAACCCTGTATAATCCTTAAGCTTAATGTCAGTAGCCATCCCAAAGATTAAAAATTTTCTGGAACAGCGCCCCCACTAATTTTAGCCACGAGTCACCACTGCTTTTAATATGTCTTATATGTTTATTTATCAGAGCCGCGTCCTGTTGCTAATTATTATTTTTTTTACTGATCTCGATGTAAAGAATTAATTAAACGTTGCATTGTCGTCATCGAGGATTATTAATGGTAGCAGGAATATTGACAATGATTTAATGTAATTTGAATGTATTTCTGTGAAACAACATTAACATTTACAATGAAAATAGTAGTATTTCATTGCACGCGGCATCATCGAATGCAGTAATCAAGATTTCATTTATTTGGGGAAGCACGTTACAGTGTCCCGTCGTATATTGAAATAATATTAGTTAATCTGAAGTTGTTGCTAAATGATATTTACAAAGCTTTGTAACTATATTTCGGAATAAAAATGTTTATACACAGCTTAACAGGGAAAATTGAATTGGAAGTTAAATAGGCAGACGACAGTACTTCTAACTCATGAATTAACAGTTAACAAATTATTGGATCAAGTAAACAATATAAGTAACGATAGAAACAGTATAATTACTTAGTATATAATTACAGTATAATTAACGGTAATGAATGAAAATATTCGTACATTTTTGTAAGAAATGCGTATTACGAAACAATCTGCTTCTGATATGGCCGATAAACGGATCATTTACCTTAATGCATTCATTGAAACGTTCAAGCTGTACGAAGTTGCCGCAAATTCGGCACTAGAAATCATAAAATTTATACGATGTGAACTGTTACGATACACGTTAAACCCCGTGCTATTTCTCCCTCTGAAAATGAAATTTAATGCTCTCCTGAGAAATACCGTAATCGGCCTACATGCGGTTCAATCGTGAATGTTGCACAGCCTGCGGACGTACAAATTTACGCCTGATGGATTTATTAATCTATTTCCGCGGCACATATCGCAATTAATTCATACTGTGCCGACAAAAATAAAACGTTACGAGAGGACGTTCCTAAACGTTCCCGCGAATATAATGTGTACGGTAGACCCGAATTCTATTTGAGGACTAAATACTTCGATTCTGCGGAAATTGTTAATATTTGAATAATCATAATTCCGATAAAAAAATAGTACAAGTCATGGTACAAGTTAAGGCTTTTAAGGTACGTCTAGCGTTCGCCGGATTTATGCAAGACCCGAAGTAACAAACTCAATGAATTTTGGTGACATGATCAAAGATTTTGCGGCGAAAAAAGCGAGAAAAATTATGTAATATTCATCTTACAAAAAATATATGTAACATCCCTTCTACTTATAATAAATAATTCCTTATTGTGAAATTTAAGTATAGGATTTGAATGTGTATTCTGACTCCGCTAAATTTTTGAACCGGGCACCGCAAAAGGTCACGCCGTCCCTGCTTAAACTGTACATCAGTGGGCACGGTTGGGTCCCCTCAAACGCTTGCTTCCCCCACCAACCACGCAGCACGTAGGGGAGAGTGGGCGGTACGGTCCAATAGTGGGGGAACGTCACGTGATAGACTCCGATATAACTCCGGCAATAAAAAATTGCCTGACAAAGATTTTGCGCGTGTACAGGCTTTCTAAAAACATTTTTGTACGTTCATTGTACGTTTACTGCCACATAAGATACATTTATACAGGCTGTTTCATTTTTTTAATCACGTTATACGGGAGTCTACTGTAAATGATCTTCTTTTTAAAATCATTAAAAATCACGAATCTCGTGTATTGCAAGTTTGATTGGGAGTATGTATATTTGTAATTACATTTATATATTACGAGATAATCATTGAATTGTTTGTGTTCCGCGTCCCTAATTAATTATGAATACGAGGCCAATTACTGAACGAGATACATCATTTAAATATTTTACAAAGGTAATGTGTTCATTAGACCACGCGAATGAGTAAAACGACCTTAAACAACAAATTAAGTAAACAAGAAAAATACAGAACAGCGGAAAGTGTAAAATAACTCGGTACTGGAACAGGAAGATCTTTGCGTAACAGCCCGCGTAATGTAATATTATAGGAATCATAATCAATAATTCATACAACAGGTTTCTTTCTACAGTGTGACCCGATATTTATTGTTATCCATTGACGGAAATGTACAACAGTGCAGTGAATATTTTATTTCTGTCAGTTATCTGACGCCTCCCGAAAATAAAATTTAATGCCGCATTTTCTGTCAAATTTCACATCGTAAATAAATGACGATGTCCTCTGGAAAATCGTTCGACATCAAGCGAAGTTACTGCTTAACAAAAAATAATCGATTTACCAAATGTTATAGCCAATTAGCAAACGATATTTTCTACACAGAAAGGAAATAAATATTTGAATATTGATCAATCCTTTTGCATGGGAAATTCTAATAACCTATACTCAGGGTAACGAAATTTCGATGTATAAATTGATTCTATTCTGCGCTGATTGCCGTGAAGATAGAATCGCGCTATCTAGATTGAAATCTCTATATTTCACTGGAGTATTCATTTACCGTTCATTATAGCTAAACAATTCAGTTTCAGCTCGCAATTTCGGAAACTCCTTTTTCTACGAAACAGTGGAAAATTTACGAAATAGGTGCACACCTTTTTCCACGTGTGTTTTTCATTGGTATTTATTTGGTTAGGTACATTATATTTTATGAGCTATCTGGATTTTTCTTCAAAATTAATTTTCTTTTATTTCAGGAAAGGCTTCTAGAGAGGTTTATTTATTGACGTTGGTATAGATGCCTATAATTATGGTAATGAATAAATAACGTGCTGTTATTTCTATACAATTTCATAGTCGGAGCGCATCTGCGTGAATTTCACATCGAAATCAAAATGAAGTTCCCCTGGCAAATACTCGGAGAAGCATCATGCTCTTCGTATAGTATGATGAAAACTGGGACAGCGGTGGTGGTGTCGTAGAACATTTAAACGTTGTCCTGAACTGGCCTCGGGATAAACTTTCTATGTGTTTTTTAATACAGAGGGAAAACCAGGAAAGGTAAAGAGACAAATCGAATTTCGCCGGGGAACGTCGGAATTCCTTTATGATGTTTGATTTGCGAATGAGTCGACACATACTTCAGCATGGTGAACTGTGATTTACTGCGCCTCGCTATATTTTATTGGCAGCAAGCCAGTTTATGAAGCGCTCGTAATAACGTTTAACCACGTTCAGCATAATTCTGTACAGAGATCGCACAATTGTAGCATTTGTCACGAATAAAACGACGGCCCCGCTGGAAAAAGAACGATTAATTTATTCTGGTTCGTTTCGCCTTTCTCGAACGTAAATGGATTTCTCTTGTGCCGAGAAAAATTACTAGTTCGTCTGGCCTTCTTACTTTTCGTATGACAGCGGATTCCGAAAATTATTTAAACGCTACGTTTTCCATTCTCGGGTTATCGTCGAGTTTTAAATTGTGATAATTTCGTCACAGCAAATAGTACAACGATAAGCATTGATTATTTTTAAAGTTAAAATTAAGTCGATTTTATACGGGTTAGAAAATAGTTTTTTAGCTGACGAAATGTTAAGCCCGATGCGAGGAAATCTTTAAAAAGTAGAATATTTTGTAGTATTATAAAGCTTCGAGATTTTATAGCGTCATGTTAACACGTTAAGTATTTCCCTAGCGGAACGTTATTCAACACGCTGCGGAAGCGAAGCAGTTTGATTTTCCTAATATTGGTTTTATCTGCTTTACGGCAGGAACATTTGTCTGAAAACTGAATGATTTCACTTCTATTTGATCCGCGTTAATGCAACTTCGTGTGATTTCGCAATTGCAGAACTTTCTACTTTATTCAACTCGTCTTAAATATTTTATTCTATATAATATTCTATTGTTTCTATAAATACTTAAAACTATGCAAGCATAAAATAATTTATTGAGGAATTCACACATACATTTTTGTTTGAACGTATAACATTTTTCATGTAAAAATTTTGCTGTATTCTAGGAACTGGCAAAATTAACGAAAATAATTCCAACACAGATATAATTTCTGCTAATGTTGTGAATGTCGTGAATTAATTAGTTTAATATTGTAAATTAAAAATTACATATCTCTACAGTTGTAGCTTATTAAGAAATTATTTATAAACGATTTAACTATAAAAAGTCCTTCAATTGTTGTCAAAGAAACATTAAAACATCGCTTTAGTTTTGGAAAAGAGCTGGTTGAATTGACAAAAACAAAGGATTGTTTGCGAAAGAAAGAAGATAAAGCATTTGGAGAAAATCCAACGAAATGTTCTGACAAAAATTCTCTCCGTAAACTATAAATCACGGTGTAGAATACCATTACAGCATGGTTGTGTATTTCTTGGTATATTTAGATTTATTAAAATATAATGTTACATACCCGGTGAAATAATTAACTCTGATTAGAACTATTGCTGTATGCGTTTTGCAGTGTACTCTATTACTCCCATTGATCGCCAACAGAGTTACGAACTTCAGTTTAGCAACGTAGGGTTCGAGGTCTTCTCTTGCTTCTCAGTAGCAGTTGTCGTATCACAAACTGGGGCAGATGTGAGACACATCTGCGGGCCGGTGTCGTTACCTTAAATATTTTTTTTTATTTTTTTCAAACCGTAAAAACGTACACACCATCCCTGCATCGTATATCTCCGAAACCAATCCATTCAGATTGAGTATTACTGAAATTGAGAGACTACCTTGACGAGTGTCCCGAGTTCAGAGCTGCATTTGCAATGTAATTTTTGTCTTTTTATTTTTGACACTAAAATTGGCTGATATTGTTGTACGCTCTGTCAGAGATATGAGAGTGCTCACGCCCGGGGCCTATTCTACCACCACCTCTGTCAGTATAGATGGTGACAGAGCATACCTAGGGTCAGCATGAAACAGAACCCATACCCACTTTTAACATGTTAAATATAAGAGTAAATGTTTAAATATAAAAATTAAAAAATTTTTAAATAAGAGGGTTTTTCTGTTCTTAAAAATATGTTCTAATTCTTTTCGCATATAGCAAACGCAATTATTTTTCTTGAAAATGGTCTAAAATAAGACCGAAACGTCGTTAATTATATTGCAAACATGCTATTAAATAGCCTCGAACCCGAGCGCCGAAAACACAAAATTGATTTGAACAATTTACGATCGATAAAAAAAAATTGAATTTAAGAGGTTCTGCTGTAACTCCACAATAAATAACTTCACAATAAAATATTTGTGTCTCACGAGCTTCGCTTTGTGGGGTTGCTGATGGCGTCGCAAAATATTTGGAATGCTAATGATTAAGCGCAAGAATCTCTGGAGCAGTGACAAGGTTGACTCCAATCGTCAGAGTCAATCTGTTTTCGGCACTTCGGACGGTAAAATAAAGTTAATGCGACAAACCGGGCGCCTGCAAAATTATTCAGGCTTTATACATGAAGGATTAGGAGCAAACAGCATGTTCCAGTTGCCGCGAAATGAATTGAACTGAACAGGGCGCATGCGCCGTCTAAAGATAAGAGCACAGGGCGACCTACGGATCTCGTATCTTCTGTTCCGAGAAAATGATGGAGCAGAGGCTCTCACAAACAGGACCGCTTACGGTACAATAGCATGATATACAGCGGCACAGTACTGAATGAGCACCTTATTAACTGCGTCGGGGTTTCCGCAGTGAGCGACGAGGAGCGTAGGGACGAGTAGGGACTCTCGTGCCTTTCTTATCTCTCGTCCTACGGCACTCCTCCTCTTTTGGATCAATTCGGCAAGAAAGACCTGCGGGGCTCCCGTTTCTTAACCCGGCCCGGAAATACAGAAATACAGTTCGCCAGTCAATTAAACGATCGCGAAATCGTATTCGCGGTCCACTATAATGACGTTATCGGAACCGCGCGGTGTGATTGTAGAGGATGATTCACTAGAAACAGAACACCTAAATATAGTGGACTATGGCTGGAATAAACGTAATTGGTTTCAGAACCTCATTTGTTAGACCGTCCGTTCGTTTTAGCGTTCACCGAAATATACAGTTCCTCGCAAAAGTTTGCACACGCCGAAAAGTTTTAGACCAGTGCAATTTCAATCTTCGAATTGAAGGCTGGAGCAAAAATTATTGCGATTTTCATTAGTTTAAACGATTTTTCTAATGCGGCGTTTTATCTCATTACCAGACCGCGGATTTTATGAATTTTTTGGTAAAAATGACTAGATGAAATTATTTTATCAATTTTATTTATATTTTATTTATTATATCCAACATTGCAATCTTTTCACCGTGACAATCATGAGGGATTTTGTAGTAGTAGAAAAAAGCGTTCCTTATAACAGTCTGATTTTATCGGTATAAACTGTTCCTTGCAGAGCATGTCCCATTGTAACTCTACTAGAATTGAAGATAGCAGATAATGTCCGAGAGAAAAATTATGCTGTTCATGGGGACAAATATCGTGGCCCAAACAAATCTTTGGCTTGGAAAAAGTAAGTATATCAGCAACTTCTCTATTCTAAAGGGACAAACATTTCAGTTATCTCCTTGACATTTAACATGTAACTTAGCATTGTTATTAATTACTAGAACTTGTTAGTGCATCTAAAGATAAATGCAAAAGATAAATATTCTGTCCATTTAGGAATATCTTTATTCATTTAATAATTTCAATAGGACGAAAGTAACACACTGTTACTCTTCAATTCTTTTAATTTTTTTATTGATTGAAATTGCACTTACACAACGTAACAAAATTCTTAAATTCTTCTAGTATTCCACTGTATATATCCAAATTTCCATTGAAATTTTTTTTTCCTCTTATTAAAATTTTTTTCCTCTTAATAGAATTTGAAACGAAAGGAAGCAATTACTCTGTTTTCGTTATATGTTTAATAAGAAGGGTCCTTGGACGAATTTATTTCAAGAGTATAAAAGTGACCCCTTAATTTTGTGAGGTAGGATATTTTCTCAAAATATACTCATTTAGATCAACTGCACCTGTACGATAACAATTCTCTAATAAACGTTATCTGTTTCAGGGAACAAGGAAGCATTAGCTTCTAGGAAGCCACCTACTTGTTCACGAAAAAAACCGACGTTTCACTTACTTTTTAACACACCATCGTCTAAAATCAGATGGTCTTAAGACTCGTTTAATTTTACTAACCTGCTACAACTTTTAATTAAAACTCCTTTCGATTAAGCTTTCCAAAGCTTACTTTTATCGACGATCGTTCTTATCAAGAAAATAATAACATCCATTTTTGAAGGTTAACAATAGGCCTGTTTAAATATTTTGATATTTGAAACAAATTTGAACTTAACTAATTGAAATTAAGTCAAATAAAAAATTAGAAACTATGTAACATAATTTTCTACAAATTTATTTTTGTCAATTTAAAATAATCATTAGACTGCGGATAAATGGCTCGATGAAACATCATTTCTTAGTTCAAGGTCAACTCAAATTCTCTACAAAGCTGTGTAGTCAGATGTATATAGTGTCACTGAAAAAAGTCAAGGTGACCTTGATTTTTCATTGAAATGAAACTTCTTAAAATTCTTAATGGTGCAATTTGTATAGAAAACTGATTAATTTTTGTTGGGAAAATTTTTCTTGTCACACTAATATTAGAAGTGCCCCAAAAATTATGGGGACTACATTGCAGGCCACCCTGTATATTGATCGACGTCAGGATCCATTGTCGTTACGCGGTGCAAATGATGCGAATCGTGAAAATTTGTAAGTTGTGCGTAATCGTGCACCTCGCAATACGCGCGCAATTTAAACCGTTTCATACATCTGCACTCGAGCTCCGTTCATATTGTTTGTTCTCCCTAGACGCCGCGCCGTTATTGTGAGGCTATGCAGAAATTGCTTTCTTGTAATTTATAGTTATGGGTATTTGTATATGCACTGTTCATACTCTCTGGACACAATTACACGCGAGAAACTGCTCGTTAAAACTGGTGTTTACGGTTCAAGGGCTGATTGTTTGTTGACGTTTTCAAATTTCTATACGAGGATGTTATAAAAATTTATTGTCCGTTACGAAATTGGACGGCGCGAGGGTAACGTTTCGAAACGCGTGCAGCAGCGGCGACAACCGATTCCATTGTTCACCGACTTTTCATAATTAAAACGTAATTTTTCGTAACATTGTTATACACATTCAGCCATGCTTAAGGGAGCTTGTTTTTTCCGAATTTTTAGGAATTTTTTTCAGAAAAACTAAACAAAACTTTTTTTCAAAAAAATGAAGTCCGTTCATCAATCAGTAGGAATGTAGTTGTGGTTCGAACGAAACGAATGTGAAAGTCTTGATTATTTATAAAATGGCGGCCAGATTCTATGTGGAATATTAAAACGAAAATATAAAATAAAATTTTTCATTTGCGACTTCGTTTTCGAGAAAATCGAAATTAAAGATTCGTCAGGTTCGCGTGCTTCAGTGTATGCAGGAAGTAGAATAGGTTGGTCATGATCAGACACAGCAGACGATCCCTATCGAATAACGTGCGTATTCACTGCATTTCCAAACTCGATTTTCTCGAAAACGAAGGCTCAAATGAACAAATTTTATTGAATATTTTCATTTCATTATTTGACATAAAATCAGCCTCTATAATGTCATGAATATATTCGACATAAAGATCGAAAAAGGTAATGAACCACTCCAATAAGGGATAAATAATGCATAGACTGCGGATTTCATCAATTTATGACAAAACTTGTGTAATTTAAAATAGCAAAAATATTGGAAAAATTTGAAAATACTATTATATTATTTTCAACTTACTAAAAATAACAGGGAAGAAAATAAATTTCCAATTCACTCCGGTTTGTTGCAATTCGGATAAGAAATTATTATTTTGCATAAAGTACCGCAATCTAGTAATGTAAAATAATCTGAAATATAATTCAGGAATCTTTTAAATATTGTTTTTCACGTGCACATTTGCTAAAAGTTACAGCAGTTGCACCTGATTTTTCTAATTAAATTTAGAGAGCACGATACGTACTTTAACCTTTATTATAGTTGAGATTAGATGAACAATACGCGTTTGACAATTTTCGCCTATGCATCGCGACGATATTAAACTCCGTATCAGCCATGTCACACGAAGCGGTACTTACCATTTGCATTATCAGTGGCCAGCAATTGATGATGATAGCAGATTACTAACAAAATGTATTTCACTCACTGTCACTGTTTCTCGCTCTCATCTCTGACGTCCCGACTCAGAGGTGAGTAAGGCGAAAACAGATAACAGTGGTTAATTTCTGAGACACCTGTCGGTCCAGAGACAACGACAGTCAGTGAAGCATTGCTGAATTTCGATTGTTCTGAATCTCTCTGGCATCCAATGTCAATCATCATCGCTTTGGTAAGATGCCAACCGATTGCTGAACAGGTATAAACATTTTAAGACTAATAATAATAATAATACTTGATAGTTTTATTATTCTAAATCTCCTTACAATTGCAAAATCAAGAAATCGATCGAAGTAAATATTTCACAATTTTGAAGCACACCGTTTAGAATCAGTAGCAAATTTTCACCTAAACGTCAATAAAAGATCGCGCAATTTAAGTACTGCGTGCGTACAAACGATGAATAAAAACGTGTTTATAGAGCAGACTATTCGATCTTTCACTCCGAAGGCACGAAGGAAATGAAAACAACTCTCGTAAAATCGAATCGCGTGAAATAAACTTTTCGGAAGGCATGGAAGGTAGATTTATGTATCGATTGTAAAAATCTATTGCTCTATGAGAATAAAACTTGAAGGATCCTCCGATTCGCATAACTGTTTTGGAAGCCTCGAAAAATTTCTACATTATTCGAACAGTTTAACTCGCACATAATTCAATGACACAGTTAAAGCGACGAGTATCTTGCACAGATAAAGTGAGTTGCGATTCAATGATTTTTTCAGACAAAAAAGATTTGTTTTTTTTCAACTTTTGTCATGAAAATTTTTCATGAAAACTGAAGAAGAGCCGGTCTGCTTTAGCCGAGACACCCAGTATATACTTATCGGTTTACTACGCACAGCGTTGCGTAAGTTGCGCGCGAGGATGATATCCACAAGAATTTTGTGTGAAAACGTTTTACTTGGTTTTATGTATAACTCGCAGAAAATTTCTCTTTCCTCCGTCATATTTCCAGGGTTTTTTATAGTTTACAGCGAAGTGAGTAGGGAAGCTAAATTGCCAGCCTTCCCAGCGTGCCAGGACTGATGCGGAATATAATATTGTTTTTTTCCTCTGTTCTTTGTTTCCAGTTCGTAGCAGGAATCGTGAAACGAGGATACGTGAATAATGTATCTTTACACAACACTTCTTTCAGCTTGAAATCTCTTTGAAAATGCTCCGCGAACGTTTCCCCATATAGAAGTAGCCTCTCTTTTAACGATTACTTACTACCAGAAACAACAACATTTCATGCATTTTCAATTCTGAAAATATTTCATTTAAGATTACGATTTAAGTCTGACCGTAAAGTACCTTTAAAAATAATTTTTTATTGCATATTAACAACCTTTTTATTTATTTGCTTTGATAGACATTTTGTACTTTAACGTAACAGGTTACAAATGATTTTCATGAAATAAAAGTGAAAACTGTTGAAGAAAATTGTCAATAAAAGTTATTATTGTGTAAATGTTTGCTTTTAAACGTAATGGCCTGGGTTAGGTCTTTTAAGAACTTTTAAGGGCGTAAATTTAATATGGAAAATGGAATTTTCTTACTGACCGAAAATAGCTGCATGATTCGAAATGAAATGGGCATAGATCGTAGATGACACGCACATGTTCCATTTGCTTTCCAATACTATTTCAGTGAATAGTTTCTCAGTTAACCGTTGCTCCATGAAAAGAGAACGCTGCAATCAGTCGTAAAATATCGAATCGGTAAGACAGTCAGACCCGAGACACCATAAGGTGTTATGTCTATTCGTATACCTCGCCTGTGATAGGGGTCTCGTGTCATACGGTCTGAAATACTGGCATCGCTAAAACAGTGCATTCTACTGTTCTCTATCTAGATAGAGTATAAAGCAATGCTACCGAACTACATAACGCTGCATCACGGAAAATCATTTCCCGGGGAGGCTAAATTTTACAGCGTTGTTGACTCTAAAAGTTCTATGCTGTCGCATGAACTCGGGACGTTTCGAATCGTCGAATCTCCGACGTGAATTTTGTCGTCGGAAGAAAGACTGCCAGAATAATCCATCGCTAGGCTAATAAATGTTCTAATCATTTCTACGAATAATTAAGGGCCAGCTGAAAAAGATGAGCTCTAGGACTAGAAGCTCTAGCTTGGACTGCGTTGGGCTACCCTAAGCTACTCTGAGCTACCCTGGGCTACCTTGGACTACCTTGGCCTACCTTGGACTACCTTTTGTTACCTTGGGATATCTTGAGATACCTTCGATTACTTTGGGTTATCCTGGGATACCCTAGGCTACTCTAGGCTACCCTGGTCTACTCTGGTCTACCTTAGGCTACCTTGGGTTACCTTGGGCTACCTTGACAGCGATTCTTTCACAAGAATCCCTATGTCGATTGTGACATTTTAAAATTGCCAGCTTAAATACATATTATATTTTATGATACCAATCCTATTTTACTTAGATAAGCAATTTACACGTATCTAGCTGTATTCAATACGATTCAATAAAAAAATTATTTAAAATTGCTACGAACGAAGGAACTGTCGTTTGAAGATATATTTTAAACAAAATTTTTAAAAACGATAGTAGATTGTTGGGAATAAATTTGTAAAAAAAATCGCAGCGTAAAGAGTTAAGGCAACCGAAATCCTCTCAACGCTTTGCGTTTGCTTGGGGGCAGGTCAGCGGGAGAAATGGTTACTGGATGGAGGCGTTGCTTAGCCATCTTTCTTCATGATGAAGCGACTGGTACCGGGGCTGGTCAGTTCTGGGGGCTTGCAAGCACGGTACGCCCCACGTTCCTCTCGAAGGAGAATCTTCTTTTATGTTTCGTTGATTTTTCTCTTGAAAAGATCAGGGACTCCTCTGATTCGTTCTTTCCTCCTGATTGTTCGAAGACTTATTTTCCGATTCACTCTTCCTCCAGAATAATTACTCGGTAAGCGGAGAATGAAAGGACAAGTGACGTTTTAAAAAAGCAATTATCCGATCCCGTAAATAATGAACATCTCTAAATAAGAGAGGATGTAATACGGGCAATATGGCATTGCACAATCGCAAACTAATGTATACAGATAAAGGAACATTCTGCTATTTTGGTCACATTACCATAAATATATTCCATGCAGCGCGCCACTCACTATACCGCCTTAGGTGGGCTTTATTCTTTAGACCAGTATCACACTAGCAATTTTCAGGCGAGTTTTCTGTCGCGTGACAATCGTTATTATCGTTCACACGTACTGTTGCACGGTTTTCGTGTATGTATTTTTCACACTACAGAATAATCGCTCGCGTCAAATGTTTGTTAGATGACGGACTTTATGCATGTGTAACGAACTTAATGGAATACATCAATGAAAGACCAGGAAAGTTTAGCGGTCCAATTATTGTGTTTTTATTTGGACAAGCAATAGATATTTGTGTAATGATAATAGATGTGAGGATTCTTAACATAGTAAAAAGTGTACACATTTCTACGTGTGTCAAGTTCGACGCGTTGTAATTTTGACAAGTGTCAAATTAGACGCGTCAGAATTAATTTGAATAAATATAATTATTAAAGCGCGTTATCTCGAGTGTTCTACGAAATCAAGATTTTATCGGTGCACGATCTTTTACGATTGCTTCAGTTTGCAATTTGAATTTAGCGTCATTCCATGGTAAAATCAATGTAGTGAGCGGACCGTGAACGGGGCTGTGAGCGAACCGACCCGACCCGACCCGACGCGACAGTGTGCACTAGCCGAAACGTTTGATCGGACCGTGAACGGACCTTGAGCGGACCGATACATCGATATACCGATGTGCGTAATGTGTACCGAGCCTTACATTACACACGATATCGTATCAAACTGAGAGATAGATGAACAAATATAAATAAAAATTGGAAAGCTGCTACAATGTCGAGGCAGTTGAATAAGCAATGGCTAATTCACAATTTTTTCATTGAAAATGAATTTATTGATTTTAAAAATATTTCGTTCTGTACCTTGCTCAATCTGTCACTAAAAAAATTTTCTAGCTGATTCACAACCAACTGGAATAGAAATTTATCGATAATGTTATAACAGTATCTTTAAATTTTTCTGATGCTTTCACTGTTTCAAATTACAATTACTTATTGTTGTCATAAATGCATAAAATTCGCTAAGTAATCAATTTATCGAAAATAATGATTAAGTAATGTCCTAATTAAGAAACATTCCTGCGTACACTGTAATAGGTTACCAAACGGTAGGCAAGAGTATTGTTACAATTTAAATAACCCGGTTCCAGCTTGTTGCCATCTACGTGTGACGCCGCTACGGAAAAAAGGAATGTGAACAGTACATCGTCTGATCCTGGATGCGTCTAAACGTGATTTCGAAACGCGAGAAAGAAGGGAGAAACAGTATAGATACGATCCAGAAGATTCGAGGCTGCGGGGACATAGTACAAATTCCATGGTACGCGAGTCATAATTATAGCCTTAATTAAAAGAGCATTAATTAAAAGCGTGCACTGTTGCGTCTATAATTAATAACAGTCCAACTTGTTCCCGCTGCTCCAGTACACGCACGCCACAGGGACATTTACCAACTACGTATCTGAAATGACGTGTCAAATGCATACGAAGGTGATTTCTTTGCATACCACTGTACACTACTGCGACTGCGGGACACACACACATACACACGCACAAACACACAATAAAATTGAACTTTAACTACATATTGTTGATGTCCCGTGCCCTTGTCACATTTCGTCAGCTCACCGTACACGGGATGCACCATTTAATTTTCTGTAAATTAGGATACCTTTGTGTGAAATTCAATTAGGCAATTACCGTCAATTTTTTGTATAAAAGACAGTGAGACATTCCGACTCGAGTACAAAATTGTCTGTTTAACAATTAGACTGCAGATGTTGATGCAATTTTCAATTTTTATTCACAAATTTTAACCCTTATGTAAATAACCATCTACTATATTCAATGGTGTTCTACTTTATAGTTTCAATGGATATTTTTTATTGGTCAAATGTAGGTTAATCTACAATGACTCAAGAACATAAAATCTACAATAATTCGATATTTATCAACAAAAACGTTAAAGAAGTTTTAAGTACAATCCTACGGACCAATCAGAACGCGGCTACAGCGGACGGACTCTGGCTCGTCCAACGGCAACGCGACGCTCAGCGGGGACTGTCGCCGAGCCGGAATCCGTTCACTATAGCTGCGCTCTGATTGGTCCGTGTTTTTCGTTAATAATTCCTAAACGGAGCCCCGGCGGGCATTTTGCAAAAGGAGAATGTCGCTTGAAATGACCTCAGCAACCGCCCATTTCCGGATATTAGATTCCGGATGAGGGAGTTTTGAGACACCCTGTATGTGTATGTGTATAGCGGCACAGATTGCAATTCTCGTGACGTTCAACTTCCTCTTTGATCTCCGAAAAGCTTTGTATTCCAGGAATCCGGTTCACAGTCGTATCATCGCTTGTTATCAATGTTATCATTGATGCTAATTGTGTTTCTCCGCAATATCGCGCAACGGTTACTACTAATTTCGATACGCAGCCTTAATAACCCATTCTCCACAGTAATTAATTTAATGAGAAGCGACATATTCACATTCAATTATTTAAACCTTGCTTCCGTCAAGATTTCTCGAATCTCCGAAATAACTGAGTTAGAGGGATCACGTGAAAATTTTTGCGTTTCTACGCAATCTTAAATCGAACATAATTTGAACATATCGAATACATAATTTCTATTATATACTATAGTATTATTTGCATTAATCTCCTATTATTCAATAAAGTACCTTTGTTGGGATCGATTTGTGCGATTCTGATAGCTGAACAATTAATTAAATCATGTATTGTGCTATCCACTAATTAAAACGAAATTTATTACTATATTAATCAATTAATTTTTGAAAAATACAAAGTGTAATCTCTTAACATTTTTTACATCCGTATGAATATCGTTTAATACTACGTTCTGAAATTGTTAATTTACTGTGTAAAAGTGTCTAGAAAATTTCTCCCAAAGTAATAGTTTTTCGACATAAATAAATAGGTCAACACATTTCTATTCAGAATACCGAGTTGCGTCGAATAAAGGATAAAAAATTGTATGATTCCATTAAAAAACAATAACAATGACCTTCACGTGTCCTTCATGCATACACTTACCAATAAAATAGCGGCAGTGGATTACGTCCTCCACAAAATAGAAAAAGTTTCGTCTGAAGAAAATATTTCTGCAAAAAAAATCGCAGTCTAAAGTAAGTAAAGTAGATTACACATACGCATTAATTTAGATAACATAGATATAAAAGTTCCATTGCGATTATCTTTGTCTTTGGCTAAGCTTAAGTAAAGTGGTCGCGTACCTATCACGTCGAACGCGTCGAAATTCATTGAAAGTATAAATCATGCGGGCAATATGCAATACACGGCGCAATATTCGGTAATGCTACTATGTTTAAGCTGCCCGACGTGTATCACGGCAATCATCTACTTTTACGGGCAGGAATAATTAAATAGTTGAAATGAATATCGTTTGTTCAACAGTGATTACGCCCGTTCCAGATATGTGACACCTATTACAAAATAATGAATCATTTGCATCCGTAATCCACGGTAACCATAAGCTATTTACTAATATAGCGTTTTGTTTAATTCATACCGAATCGATAACTTAACTACTGCATGACCACTACTGCATAATCACTGCAAGATTATGCTACTAAAACATTTACGAATAAATGCAGTTGCACTTCAGCCCCCCTACATTCTGTACGATAAATAATTTATTATTTTGATAATAAAAATGGATCAGAAACTGTTTTTCAGGTTCTAAATGTGATGAGAATTTTCTTCATGTTCTAGGATTATGTCATTGATTATAGGATGAGATTTAATCTTGAATATTAACAAATACAATATCTAAAATTGACAATATTATTTTCAAAAGTAGGAGAGTGGAAGGTTTTAGTAATTATTTTTAAACATATAAGGAATTCTAAATTTCTTAGTAGTAAATTTCTTATCTGCCTGTTATAAAACGTATATTTATTATAAACGTGTTCATTGAAGTCTTATTATTATCCGATTTGTATTTGATTTCATAAAATCATAAGGTCTAGTATGATAGATTTTTTTATGTAGAAAGAAAAAAAAATATTTTTGCAAGTGAGCGAAATTTTGAAACACTGACACTGTTTCAAACTTTATAAGCTCAGTAATTGCTACTGTTTATTGCTCACTGGCCAAACTACTGAGCAAATATGAAAATTAAATTCACGTATCTATTCCAGAAAATTGAAAGCGAATTTTTATTAGATGAGATCAATACTTTGACCACCACCCTCTATGTATTCCGTATAATGACTGGACATTTCATAGAATGCCCACCATAGACCCATTGCCCTTATATATTCACCTTTAGACGTGATCCTAAAAAATGTTCAACATTTCCTTAAATAGTTATTTTACGTACTCATCAATTAAATTCAAATCATGCACTCCTCTTGTGTCATAAATATCGAGAAACTCATTAGCTTAAAAGCGTTACTTTTATGGCATACAGAATGGGTCATTCTGTGACGATAAAACTAAAGAAGCACATTTTATCTTCGCGAATCCACGGAAAAACTAGCCGTATAAAGTAAAACTTTCGAATAAATTAACAGCGACGATGCTCTAGACGCATAGATAAAGAGACGCTTTACTTGACTATAACAATTCTAAAACGATTATATTATATTGCACAATAGCGGACGAGACAAAATTTAAATAACAATGTATACGACAACTACCATGATTCAACAAAGTGATATTTTAAAGCTGCAACGAATTTTTTATAAATATATACATCTCCTAGAAACGGGAAAACTATAAATATAAAAAAATATGAAATAATGAAAGTTGGATAAATCGAAAAATTTGAAAAAAGTGTTCCCATTACAAAAAATGAATTAAATTGCTGTTAAAGTTTATGCTCGACAGTGTAATTAAAATTTATTAGATTTTACTTCGTGAATAATTCACGGTTCGAAATCCACGTGTTCCAGCAGAATTTTAATGATGACGTTAAAAACTCGATCCCTTGGCGAGAAGATTGTTTTTACAGCATTACGTCACCCAATTTCAAAGATGACTCTGCGATTGTTTTCCACGACACAAATGGCGGGCGCAGGAGTACAAAACTGCGGAATGAAAGGGACCGGTCTGACGCAAAAATGCTCTCGGCCAGGTACGCGTGAAATCGTTAAAAGGAAATGCCGTGAATCCCGTGGTCGCGGGTAAATGGATTGTTATAACAACTTTGAAAACCGCTCGGCAATGACGCCGTCAGTTAACAGGGGTTCGCGTAGGGCGTCGGAGAACCGACGAATGAAAGAAGAAAGTCTTCCGTGAAATAATCCGTTTGCATTCCACAAAGAACGGGACATCTGCTCGCATTGTCAGACGCATTTAATTGCGAAGCGAACATGAATTCTGGTGGATTTCGACGATTTCTACATCTGCGTTTGCAATTATGATGCTGCTGGGATTGTAAATACTAAGTTTTTACTTCGTTTCGATATTGTTATATTGAATTTGAAAAAATACACTTCGGAAAACAGATTTCATTTGATAGGTCATAATCAAAAACGATACTGAATTTTTTCTTGAAAATGTGACTAGCCATTTTATCTAACGATCACATATACATCTAGGTTTTATAATACAATATAATACATATTATATTTTTACTTGACTGTAAGCATTTTCCTCTAAAGCGAGAAACATTGTAAAAACTTATAATTTTTAAGAAATTTTCAAATTCGAGAATGGGAAATTTATTGTTCTAACATTTTTCGGATCCACTCTATTTCATTGTTACAAATAGCAAAAATACGGAATATCGAAATAAAAAATGAAATTTTATTCGATGATTCGTTATTCGTAAAGTCTTTTTAATGTTTTTAAGTACTACACCCATCTGTGATAATATAATAAAACATAGATGAGATAAAAGGTATCTAGTATACCGACGGCTTTTCTGTCTAGGCTCTGTAGGATTTCGGAGTCGCAACCCAAGTTACCGACAGTTGCTGATACGTCCGTACAGCGCCATTTCATGCAGCGGCAAAACGCCCAAACTGTTAGCCAAATGTTACCGACAAACAAGATCACTACACAGACTTAGGATTAAGAGAAATGTTGGAGCCACTCCTTTACCCCCCTCCCCAAAGATTGCACCAAAAATATTTAATACATACTAATTTCATGAAATACCAGGGGAGAGAGAGAGAGAGAGAAAGGCCCACAACGACACTATTATTTTAATTTGTAACAAACTAATTTATTCATCAACATTTTAATGAGACAACGATAAATTAACCTCTTGACATACAAATAAAATATTAATTAATTTGGCTCAACTGAAGAGTTACATGTAAAAATAGAACATTTTATTTTGAAATTTTCATTGCCATATAACATTTAATCAGTTTATGTACAATATTATAAATATTATTATAAATGTACAATAATTAATTAACATTATAAAATAATAAATTAGTAGTTCTGCAAAGTATGAAGCATTCCAAAACATTTTGACGTCTCCCAGACGTCATTGTATGTCAAGGGGTTAATAATTTGATGAAAAAATGTTCAACAATAAAGTTTCATTGGGAAGATATGTTCGTACTTACATCGTCTGCACCTTCAAACGGATGTCGCATTTTTGGACGAATGGATGGATGGTTGTCCCATAGGCTCTGTAACAGGAAAAACAAATTCATTTAATTTGAATCGATTAATCGTCAAACAACAAATCCGAATCAATAGAAAATATACATTTTACGATTGTCCGCACAAAAGTAACAAAAATTAAGCGGGAGTGAAAGAGCGCCAGCAGCAACAGAACGCGGAAAGCAGCGAGAATCGAACGCGTATAGATCGATCGCGTCGTACTTCACGCGGCATTCATAGCGCGCAAGATTCAAACCACAACAAAGTCGAATGTAAGACCAAAATGAAATAAATTAAATTCCTATTGTACAATAAAATACAAATAACAAATTCGTTTAAATTAAATCGATCGTCGTGACATGAAAGGTAATTATCGCGAGAAGGCAACGACATTACTCGAGAAAAAATGTAATCAGATGAATTATACATAATTCACTTAAACACAAAATTAATTTTAAAAATAATCAAATCCAAATAAATAATATCGAGAGGATGAAAGATGAAAACGGTACGTCACCGTATTGCGTCGTTTACTTGCACCCTTCTGCGTCTCGATAACAAATGACACAGTTGACACGATTAGATGGACACTCGGAGGTGACGAAACGTACGTCCGTTTACTTTGACTTTCGCATATGTTTTGAAGCCGCGGTCAGATCCTTGCGACCGATTACCCCCCATCCCCCTCCCCAATAGGGATTAGTATGATCGAAAACGTACTATACATACCGTCAACTATACCATTGAATAAAGTCTGTAAGTGGGGGATGGGGGATGGAAGGTAATCGGTCGCAAGGATCCGAGCGCGGCTTCATAACATACCCGAAAGTCAAAGTAAACGGACGTACGTTTCGTCACCTCCGAGTATCTCTCTAATCGTGTCAACTGCGTCGTTTGTTATCGAGACGCAGAAAGGTGCAAGTGTACGACGCAATACAGTCACGGTTACGTGGTGAGTACCGTTTTCTTCTCTCATCCTCTCGATAGGTATCAATATTAATATTTGCATTTTCATTATTTTTAAAATTAATTTTGTGTTTAAGTAAATATTCAATCTGTATAACAATAAATATAATAAATATAATAATAAGTATAATAATAAATATAATAAATATAATAATAAGTATTTTTTCTCAAAACGTGTCGTTGCCTTCTCGCGATAATTACCTTTCATGTCACGATGATCGATTTAATTTAAACGAATTTGTTATTTGTATTTTATTGTACAATAGAAATCTAATTTATTTCATTTTGATCTTACATTCGACTTTGTTGCGGTTTGAATCTCGCGCGTTATGAATGCCGCGTGAAGCACGTCGCGATCGATCTATACGCGTTCGATTCTCCCTGCCTCCCGTGTTCTATTGCTGCTGGCGCTCGTTCATTCCCGCTTAATTTTTGTCATTTTTGTGCGGACGATCGTAAAATGTATATTTTCTATTGATTCGAATTTGTTGTTTGACGGTTGATCGATTCAAATTAAATGAATTTGTTTTTCCTGTTACAGAGCCTATGGGACAACCATCCATCCATTCGTCCAAAGTATGGGACATCCATCCATTTGTTTGAAGGTGCAGAGAATGTAAGTACGAACATATCTTCAGAATTGTACAAATTTTAGGGAAAAATATTTTTTTTTTACGTATTTTAATCTCATTGGGAAAAAAATACCACAGTAAAAGTCACCCGCGGTCATCGATACATTTATCCCAGTACTGGTTTTTTTTTTGTTTTATTGGGGTACCTTTCATCAAACTCAATAGCATTCAGGTACTTTTACCTTTCTTTTTTATTGCGCTTAGTTAGAGACTTTATTCAATGGTCTAATTGAGGTTGTATATGGTGTCTTCGGAAACGCCGGTCTCTATTCGGGGGTAATCGGTGTCAATCGGTAGCAGGGATCCCATTGCAGCTTCATAATAAATATGTTTCGTTATATCGATCGTAAAATGTTAATAAGAAATTTCCAGTGTTATTGGCGCTACGGTTCGATCAATTAAACAACCAATAAACAATTTTGCAGATTATCAAATAATCATCGACGTTTCGATTCACTTTTGAATCATTTTCAAGATGTATTTGTTTGCGTCTGTAAAAGTATGCGTATTAAACAACTTTTTATTTAAATACTATTTATTGGTTTTTTAATTGATCGAACCGTAGCGCCAATAACACTGGAAATTTATTAGCAGCTTCATAATATTCGTGAAAGTCAAAGTGATCGAACGTACGTCTTATTATCTCAGAGCCTCCCTCAAATATTGTTAAACGCGTCGTTTATTAACGAGACGCAGAGAATATACGACGCAATGCAGGGACCGTTACACGGTGCGTATTGTTTCCGTTTTGTATCATTCGATACAAATTAATATTATATACTTTAATTTTTATTGAAATTAATTCTGTGTTCTAGCGAGTTATTTAGTTTTCATTATTTAAATTTATTTTCGAATCGTGTTGCCTTCTCGTGATAATTTACTCTTGTGTCGTGATCTTTTGAATTAAACTGTAAACTTTAAATACATAAAAGTTATTTTGTGAACTTTAAATTT